>CM046838.1:24142011-24302011 GCA_025618425.1 Heliocidaris tuberculata
AACTCGCTTAGTTTCCCCAGATCAATAATCGTTAGATGTTTGGGTTTGGAGGCTGGCACATCAACCAACCTAATGTTTTTCCATATCGATCCCTCTGGGGCTATGATAGCTCGACTTGAAATTATGTCAACATGACGACAGAAAGGCTGTTTTTCGCAACGATGGATTGTAATATGCCATTAGGTCACACTATATAGCATCATTTAGGTTTCCCTCACAATACAAAGAAACAAATGAAGAATTAGGATGTTCAGTAGTGAACACCATATCTACGAAGTAGCCATACTTACCTATACCCTAATTGCTATTCGATTGCCCTGCTCGAATACACCGGCAAAAAACCTTCTCTAAAAGAGAAGGGTCTGCAAAAGCAGACTACCGCCCCGCGCGATACAGCGGGCAACCCCGCTGCCCGCTATAAAACCCCTCTTTGCGCGGGCTACTTCCTCTTTCTGACGGCGAGCAAGCCCGGATTAAGGGGAGGCGGGAGGGTCATATAGGTAAGTATGGCTACTTCGTAGATATGGTGTTCACTACTGAACATCCTAATCTACGTCAGATACGCCATACTTACCTATACCCTAATTGCTAGATTACCACGGACAAAGAGCATAGGGAGGCGGGTAACATAAAAAGAGATCAAACCACACCTAATGTATACAACCTCCCTCAGGGAATACCTGAGCTCCCGAAAATGAAATTGTCAAGCGAACAATTTTAAACATGCGCCAAGTTGTGATCCACTCAGTGCCTACCTGGTCCTAGTGCTGCGAACAGGATAAGGTTGCCCTCGCAAAACTAGTGTCTTGTCCAAGAACATCGGAAAGGTAACATGATATGAATGTGTTAGAATTGGACCAGTAAGCTGCTTCTAGGATATCTTCTATTGGTACCCCCCTAAAAAGGGCCCAAGAAGCTGCTACGCCTCTTGTGTCATGGGCTCTGACCCCTTGTTGTAAGATCGCAGAATTACCAGCAGATTGAATTGCCTGAACGATCCAACGAGATATTGAGTCAGGAGAGACAGCCTTGTGAGGAGGATTGAAACTGACAAAGAGCTGTTCTGAAGAGCGAATTCCCTTAGTTCTATCGAGGTACCATTTTAAAGCCCTCACAGGACACCAGAGTTTATCTTCCCTTATGGTTGACAATGAACTAATGGATGGAAGAACAATCTCCATGGGTTGAGAGGATTCTCTTTGGTTCTTAGCTAAGAATCTACCATGAGGGATTAGCCTAACTCTGTTTTTCTCCCAACGAATATGCCCCGGGGCTGTGGTCAGTGCATGAACAGAACTACGCCTCTGACCTGAGGCTGCAGAGAGAAGAAAAACAGTTTTTATGGTAAGATCTCTCAGTGACGATTCGTGCATTGGCTCAAAAGGAGCAGTACTTAGAGCTTGAAGGACCTGGGGAAGACTCCAGGCTGGGGAAAGAAGTCTCCTACTCGGCCTGTTGAGGAAAAAGGACTTCATTAGTCTTGAAAGAAAAACAGAAGAGGAAACAGATTCGCCGTTGTTAAACCCTTCATGTAAAACTGAAATGGCGGACCTGTAACCCCGAATTGTATTAATTGCCAGATTCTTGTCATATAAGGAGATAAGGAAATCAGCAATCTCACCTATAGAGGCCTTGTATGGATCAGTCTCAGCCTCCCCGCACCATCTAACGTAGTGAGCGAGTCTTGAGTTATAGGTGGATCGTGTTGAGGATCGTAGGCATTCCGTCGTGAGATTGGCAGCCCTTTCAGAAAGTCCTGCCTTAATTGCGGCTGCCCTGTAACTGGCCATAGTGTAATCCTCAGCGTGTGAGGGTTGGGGTAGTAATGTTTGGTTCCAGGTTGACTTAGAATGTCCTGCCTGTCTGGCAGAGTCACAGGATTGTCCCAGAGAAGGCTTACAAGCGTGGGAAACCAAGGACGACGAGGCCACCATGGTGCAATCAGGAGTATGGTCGCCCCCTCTCTTTCGACCTTTTGAAGTACTCTGGGGATAATGGAGAACGGAGGGAAGGCATACCCGAGCACATTCCTCCATGGAATTGAGAAGGCATCCGTTGCTATTGCCAGTGGATCCCTGTGTTTGGTGCAGTATGTTTGAATTTGCTTGTTGAGCGTCGACGCAAATAGGTCTATCTGGGGTTGACCGAATTGATTGAATATTTGCCTGGCTACGTTTGGGTGAAGCATCCATTCTGATGGGAGATATTGTCCCCTGGATAGAAAGTCCGCTATGTGGTTCTCCTTTCCCGGAATGTAAGACGCTATGACGTGAATGTTGCGGCTGTGGCACCAGGTTAGAATGTCTAACGTCAATCTGCAAAGGGCTCTTGAGCGTGTCCCCCCTTCTCTGTTCAGATAGGTCACCACCGTTTTGTTGTCTGACTTCAACAAGACACATTTCCCCACAATATGAGCTCGAAAATGTCGTAGAGCAAATTGCACTGCCAGCATCTCCAGTTTGTTGATGTGATATTTCCTCTCCTGTGCATTCCAGGTCCCCCTGATGTGGCTCGAATGCAGGACTGCACCCCAGCCTTGCTTGGATGCATCTGTCAGAATTACTACAGATGGCTGAGGGTTCTGGAATGGTTTCCCCGATTGCAGAACGGAGGGGAGAAGCCACCACTGAATTGCTTCCCCAGCTTCTGGTGTCAGTGGGATCTGTATCTTCTTCGCCTTCATGGGGTAGCGGTAGAATCTGAGCAGGTGTAACTGAAGTACCCTCATCCTCAGCCTGCAGTGAGGGACTGTGTCCACTAGGCTTGCAAGGAGGCCCAGGAAGATCTGCCAAGCTTTTGCTGTTGAATATTGGTTGGTTAGGAGCTGTTCTGCCACTTCCCGTGTCCTGTGGATACGATGGGGAAGTGGGGCTGCCACCTGACGTGTAATGTCTATAGATGCCCCAAGGAAATCCGGAGTCTGAGTGGGGGTCAACTTTGACTTTTCCCAGTTGATGAGAAAGCCTAGGCTTGTTACAAGGGAGATTGTGATAGCCAGGTGTCTGCGGAGAGTCTCCCGTGAGGGGGCGAGGATCAGCCAGTCGTCCAGGTAACAGAAAACTTTTACGCCCCTTCTCCTCAGCTCTGCTGCGACTACCCTTATCAACCTTGTAAAGATACGTGGGGCAGTGCGGAGTCCAAAAGGGAGGGCTTGATACTGATAAGTCTTCGCCCCCACGGCAAAGCCAAGAAGATGCTGTGTTGACTTTGCTATGGGGACGTGAAGATATGCATCTGTTAAGTCTATGGAGGCTGCCCATTCGTTGGGCCGAATTAGAGGTAGGATTCTGGAAAGACATTCCATCTTGAAGGGTTTGTTTTCGATAAAGTTGTTTAGTTTCTTTAGGTTTAAGATCATTCTGAATTTCCCAGACCGCTTTAAAGTAAGGAAGATATTTGAAAGGACGAGATTCCGATTGGCGTGTACCTGGCGAATTGCTTGTTTTAGTTCCAGTTCTTTGATTTCTCTGAACACGGCTTTCCTTTTTTCTAATGACAGAGGGGGAATTGTGATGCTTCTCAGTTGATTGTATGAGGTGCGATAGTTTGGGTCGATCTCGATATGGTATCCCCGGCGAACTATTTTTAGAACGAACTGGTCTGTTGTTATGGCTTCCCAATTGTTTGCGAAGAATTGAAGTCTTCCTCCTACTGGGATATTTGGTGAAAGCGGTCTGGTCAAGGAGTCAAAATTGCTGCCGATTTGGGGAGGAGCGGTGCTGTGACTTGGAGAAGAGCTTATTTTGGCCACGAAAAAACCTCTGGCCGCCCTGTTTCCTTTGTGGTTTCTTTTCCCTGTCTCTCTGGAACTGGGGGGAACGACGTCGTGTTTCCTGAGGGGGGGCTTGCTGGCGTGAACGGGAGCGTGATTGATGAGGGGAGGTGTGTGAAGACAGTTTGAATACCGTCTTGTCTGCGGTGGACGAGGCAGAGATAGAAGACTCTAATACCTCCTGAAGGCGGCCATCGAAGAGGTCCTCCCCGCAGGCCGGCAGTTTTTCAAGCATTCGTGTGGCCTCCCGTTCAATATGAAGCTGCTCAAGCAAGTAAGAGCGTCTAGCCCTTGTGCATATTATCGCTGTCCTAGTGGCCTGTTCAAATTGCAAGTCAGATATTTTCATAAGGCTGTCCCAGATATTCTTACGATCCTCTGGAGATATGCCCAGTCGCTCGGCCTCACGAAAAGCAGTCAGGAGGTAGGATTGATAGGTGGCCAACCTCATAGATGCTCTGGCTGCCTGGTCCACTGAGGCTAGGTTGCCATCCATTACCTTGAATTTGCGTGATCTTAGGGGATTCTGCCCGTAGGAGGATCGTTTGGCTTTAGCATCCCCCACCCGTCGGGCGGCCTCAGGGACTACAGGACTTTTAAAGTATTTCTTAAAATCCTTATCATCAAAGTGAAAGTTTCTACCCACCTCTTTACTCGTTGGCCTTATGTAGGTACCTTTGCCATTGAGATATTGGATGCAAGATGAGAAGGGCTTGTCCAACTTCACTGCACATGTTTTCTTGGGGGGTCTACCCAGTTCAGAGTCTATGCAGAAAATTGGCTTGGAGTCAAGATCAGTTTGATTACTATCGGCCTTAAGTTGAGGGCAGTATTTCGTAATTAGTTCGGCCGGTGGCATGGACAGTCTGGCTTTGTCACTTGTCTCCCTGTCTTGGAATCTGTCGCTGGATTCGGGGAGGGAAGAGAGGTCCACACTCCTTACACTACCCTCCCGTTCAGAATATCCGAGATCAACAGTCACTCTTTCAGAGTCTGAACTTGTAGATAACTTCGACAGCATTGAGTCTTTCCATTTCCTTTTCCTCGAGGCAATTGGACGATGATATCCATACTCAGAGTCGGATTCCTCTTGAATGAGGATGGAGGGCGCATCGTGACCCCCACGCGATCGCTGGGGGCTCGGGCTACGCCCCCGAGTGTGAGTTACTGTTGGCTTCCGGGTCCTCGGCCGAGAGGGTCTGGCCGGTTCTTCCGGGCTCTCGAGCGGGTCGCCGACCGTCCGAACGCCGGGTTCGTCGGGCTGGGTAGAGGTATGTGCCGCTGGAGTCGGAGCAGCATAATTTCCAGCGGTAGGTTGGTTTAAGCATTTTTGCATTGTTTGTGCTGCCTGAAACATCTGAATAAACCATGACGCCGTAGATATGGGATCGTGATTTTGTAAATCCTGCGATGCAACGGCAATCGGGGGAGCACGCCCCGAAGACGAATCAGATTTAGCTGTCATTCTGTCGTCCATGTTTACGGTTGTGGAAAATTCCCGACTCTCGTAGTTAGCCTCGTTGCAAGGCGTTCGAGGTTTATTACCACTTTTAGTGTTAGCCGAGCAGTTCTTCTTTTTTCCCACTGTTTTTACCTTTTTAGGGGCTGGTGGAGGGGGAAGCAGAGTTTCTATCCCATCTACGGTACCGACTCTGGCTATGGGAGTTACCGTCGTACCGGCTGGGAGGGGGTGGAGGGGGCTATCGTGTCCCACATATTCCCTTTCTGACGGGACCTTCTCCCGAGGGTTCTTCGATTTATCCTTCACAGGGATTTTGATACCTCCGTGATTTTTGTCTTTGTCATTTTCAGGGGTTTGGGGGCCTCCCTGATTCCTTTCTTTGTCATGAACGGGGATTTTATGACCTCCGTTTATATTTCTTTGTTTCTCGTGAATGGGGATTTTGAGACCTCCGTTAATTTTTTGTTTCTCAACGGGGATTTTATGACCTCCGTTTTTTCTTTCATCATCGACGGGGATTTTAAGACCTCCGTCATTTCTCTCGTGCTCAACGGGGATTTTGAGACCTCCGCTTTTACTGAGCTTGTGCTTGACGATGGGTTCATCAACTCCGTCCCTCGATTCGTCCTTTGATTTCCGTTTTCGTGATTCCTCATTCTGAGAACGCGGCATGATGAATTATTCCTGAACCATCCGCTGATCACAAAAATGTTAGAAATATATATAGTAACTATAAGTAGCAATCTGTCGTCGAAGGATTGGAAAATCATCGGTGTACACGTGTACAAAGTTAAGAGCAGAAGCGCCTTGAACCTTTACGGTTTGAGCGCCGGCAAAAGAAAGAGGAAGTAGCCCGCGCAAAGAGGGGTTTTATAGCGGGCAGCGGGGTTGCCCGCTGTATCGCGCGGGGCGGTAGTCTGCTTTTGCAGACCCTTCTCTTTTAGAGAAGGTTTTTTGCCGGTGTATTCGAGCAGGGCAATCGAATAGCAATTAGGGTATAGGTAAGTATGGCGTATCTGACGTAGATAAGCTTGTATCCTGTGAAAATGGCCCGAGCGGGCAACCTAAAATAGACTGATATTTGCCAGAAAAATAACAAAGTGCCTAAATTTTTTTTTAGCATGACAAGGATATATATCGTTACTTTAACTTTTACATCCATCAAAATGATGAGAGCAAGAAAGCAATTCTCCCCATACCAATATCATCTGGCTTGACAGTGATGAAGATATAATTTCCTGTTCCTTAGAGCCATCCACAGTAAAAACATACATACATCTTAATATGTCATTGTTCATGCAAGCTATATATTCTCACTGAAGAAAATATAGCTTAATAGTATTATTGAAAATAAAAATCTAGTGCGGGAAATGAATGACAGAGCACATACTTTCAATTGTCTTAATGAATGAGTTCATCCATGTGAGACTCAGCTCCATTCATTATGACAACTAAAACAATGTGCGGCACATCAATCGTATACAGTGCATGCTTCCACAAAATGCTGCGGCCAGCCCTGTACCTCCTGAAAACATTTAAATCATGGATGATGATGTTTACATACACCAACATTCATTGAGCTCCACTGATGTTACTCTCATTAAGGAGTTGCTCCTTGCCCTCATCAAAAATGCATACCACTTCCATATGATTTGATATCATTTCTGGGCTCATGTAGCAGTAGAAGCCTCATTCAATGAATTCATTGACCTCTTTGTCTGCATCAATCTAACAGCCTTTTCACACAATGGAAATTATCATTTGAACGAAATGTAGTATACAGAAATACATATGATAACCGTTCAGCGAAAGTGGCATCAACATGAGAAAATTATTATACGAATGAAATTTGTATAAAGAAAACATTTTTTTAAGAGAAACGTGCGGTTGTCTACAATTCTTATACCAGACGATGTTCATACTGGACGATGTCCACACAAGTCGCCCCTGATTCTGTACGCAGTTCTTATTCGAAACCAAGCCAAAACCTGTTTCATTATACAATTTTCTTTTACATAATGGCTAAACAACACAAAAAATTGAATTACTTATCAAAAAGCTTTAGAGTTTTCATACATCGTTTATTTCCCATGTCTGAATGAGGGGTTAAAATGCTGGAAAATGGATGTCTGTCGTGGTCAATGAAGCCCACTCCACTATCAATTTAGTAGTCAGCATCATCTCTACACCTGCATAACAAGTAGTTCAGTCTATGCATCACTGATGACAGGACGGAGTAACCATTTCATCAGATCTCTGCCGCTTTCCAATATCCATCTAATTCCTGATGAACGGGGAGTCCAGTCAATTAAATAGGGATTACCGGGCAACTTTAATGCAGGAGGTGATAAAGCTTTTGAACACAATTGAGGCTTTTAATGTGCTGCTCTCAATTGAAGAGAATGACATTTACCCAAGAGATCCCCCCCTTGATCCTTTTCTGTTATATGTTTTTGTGTGTGTTCCAGCAAGAGGGGAGAGAGAGAGAGAGAGAGAGAGAGAAAGAAAAAAAGAAGGATAGGGAGAAAGGGAGAGGGGTGGAACAATGCTAGAAATCACTTTGTATTCTCAAATAGTCCTCCCTGTCAATACCTGCTGCCATAAAATTTCAATCAATTCTTTTCCTTTAGACCCAAAAGCAGAGTTATAGACTGGCTGACAAAACCCTACCAAAAAGCAATAAATGAATGAGATTAAGGAGACAGGTCAGATGGCATAAAGCTAATTCCCAAACACAATGGGGAAGTGGTTTTAATAAGCCCAGTAAAACTGGCTTATATAGGCATCATTTCCCACTGCTGAATGATAAAGTCTAAATCCTTTAATACTTCAAGACGAAATGTAGAACTACACATACAGAAGAGATAATGGAGATTGCCTGAGTTTACATGTGCCTAAAGCTTGCACAGTTAATACTGACAATTTTTTCAAAATAGATTGATGCAGTGAATTTATCTCTGTCTTTACCTGTGTGAATGAATAAGGATCTTTTTGTAACTTTTGGTTTTAATAAGTTTTTTTATAGCTGAAGTATTCGGGCTGAAAATTCATGCCACATCTGTGTGCAGTCCCATATACCCATTTCTGTGTGCAGTGCGTGTGCTTTTGAGCGAGTTTGGGTTGATTTCTTATCATTTTGATGATTCCAAATCCTCACAGTATATCTGTATACACTGATCCTTATTTAGACATGATCAACCTTTCCCAATTGCTTCCTTCCTTTCACAATGCAATCGCATGACCAGAATCAACTTTATCTTTAACCAAACATATGTAAATCTTACCTCTAATGGTCACTGAAAAGCTCCTCTCTCTTCAGCTGTTTCGTAACACAGATGAAAGAAAGCTCTGAAAGAAGAAAAGGAAAGGTTTGTTGAAATGTGAGTAGGATGCCTCCCATATTGATCCAATGCTAATAAATGAAATGATGCTCCTCCTCATGCTTCAAGGGCAAGAACTTTGTCAATGTTTTTGATTCGATCCCACCCGATGATCCGAAAGAGATGCTTTTACAGAGCTTGTCCCCCTCATGGAGTTTGTCCCCCTTCCTCTCTTAGTCCCACTTATTCAAAAACCATTCATCGTATTCCGATGGAGGGTTGATATAATGGCTTTACATTATCAGTCATTACCTGTCATTACATTCGGAGCACACATCCCGACAATGACAAGGTCTGAATGTGATGCTGCCTCGATAGATGCTTAAGGCTTAATTGGAACTAATCCGTTCATGGCTATTGTCCCCATGCTTCCCTACTGGCAAGATATCGATCATTTCTTCACTCCCTGGGGTCTCTATACTCTGCATCATCACGACATCTAGCCTCTCCTTTCATTCATTCATCTAATGCAATGCTCAATAAATGCAATTTAATTTCAAGCCTGGAACATTTACGGATGATAATAGAGGAGGCACGAGATCAAAGGAGATTAAAGAAACTGGTGGAAATTGGTCATAAGAAAAGGGAAGAAAGAAGTATCATAAAAAGGCCAGACTCAACAGAATACATGTATCAAATGCTGAAAAAAGAAAAGCCTAAATACATGGGGCTGGCTAAGTGCCAGTAATCAACAATTCATGTTCAGCCAATGCAACAAAAAGTCAGAAATAATCTTACTTGTTCAAACCTCTTATATAACTTCTAACAAGTAATGAGTGAAGAAAATCCATTCACTTTCTACCAAAGACAGTCCAATGCAAATCTTTGTATTTGATCATTTTGAGCACTTATTTCAACCAGTCATGACTTTAGTAAACAGTTTCTTTTTCCCCATATGATACACTTCTGTTCGTCATTTCTGGATATCATGACCATTGATGCTACAAAGGCACACAACCTTATCACCTTTTCAAAGTCAACATTATCTTTAGCATCCAAAGCACATCGACATTTAATTACTGTAGTGTAGTACTGCCAAGATGGCTGGTCAAAGGTACTTGGAAGGTATCCCTCTTCACTGGTGACCGGCTCATATCACCCCACAAACAAACCGACAGGAATTGGCTCAATTACTCTCACAAAGGTGTAATGGGCCGGTACTGTTTGGATAGCCTGCAAGTTTTGATATGATATGGGGCTAAGCAGGAGGCCTTATCAGGCCTTTATCAAGGGCAGGCTTGGTGTAACCAGATAGGAGGATTCCATAGCAAATTTGACCAAACTTTTGTAGTTGTACTGCGGCTCCAGCACGGGATCAGTCCCACATGTGTAAATTCATGTAGAGTGGATTCACCCAGACCTACATTATGTGAACAGTACAAAGGTTGATTCTGAGGTACATGTACATTGATAGGGAAGCAATTTACCTCCAAATCTCACATCATTCATACTCTACTCACTCAAAAATTAGCACTAATGGATTGCTATACGAATGGTATTTCTGCATGCAAGTTTTGATATCAAGATGTGAGTTATGGTTAACAAAACAAAAAAAATATATGAATCAGCAATCCACTATGTTCACTTGTAGTATCAAATACTTATCTTTATACATCCACTTAAACAGACATGTTCAAATCAAAGCCAAGGATTATCCTCTTAGCAATGACTTGCCCTCCCTGTCCTACCCTCCCTGTCCTACCCTAAGCTCAGCATGGATAATTCAGACTTTTAAATGTATGCGCATAATTTTCCATAATTAGCATCCCATGAGGCTATGTTCTGTCTGGTGCTAGCTGGATACCCGAACTGATTCATAACTAATCACACTGTGATCCATCACGACTGGCAGGACAGCACAGCAGGACGGCCGTGATGAGTTTATTGAGCTGCTAGTCTACCATTGTAAACCCGAAAAGTTGTAACACCTTCGTGTATCCTTAGTCAATAGTTGTAGTCTGTGAGTCATCTTCAAATCCCTTGTTTTTGTATTGATTATTTTTTTGTTTCATCCAAGAACAAATAAAAAAAGATACCTTTCCAAGCACAGTTGCCTACAATATCATACCCTACTTGCTGTGAGCCTTTAATTTCTACAACTTGCTTTATACTCAAAACTTTACAACTTTGTCAAATATTTTAATGATTTTGGAGACTTCCAGTAGTCTTCCACATCATGTACGATTTCCATATTTCTAAACTGAGGGTAAAGTGTGATTTTTTTTAATATGAAATAAATTGCAAAAAATTATTTTATTCTATGCCAAAATACAGATCACTTTGATCCCAAAGACTGATTGGTTCACAATTATTGTTCAGTGTGGCTGTAGAACAATCATGCACCAGCACATCTATCCTCTTCCTTTAGGCAACATTTCAGATCACCATTAGCATAAATTCAGTCTGCAAATTCAGACTATTACATGCTTGATGATGATGATGATGTATTGCTCACTTTGGGAAAACGCACACATTTTGAACAGCACAGTGAAGGCTATGACATCACCCACGAGGTATTTTTCACACCACCAGAAGAGCAGCGAAATTTGTCAATCTGGGTGAAGAAAGGTGACTGGGAAAGATGGGATGATTAATTGGTATCGGTTTACTTTCACATCTGATTGGAGATTTTCGGTCATAAAAGGAAGATTTAAGGTCATAAAGAGGAGGGTTAACGGGGCCACTTCTTGGTGAAATTGGATCATAATGAGTGTCTTTCATGTACTTGAGAGACTGTATGATGATAAATCAAAACACGTCTGTGAAATGTCCTCAGACAGCAGACACATGAATGTCATTTTGATCTTTCTCCAGGGAACTGATTAGCAAAATGTTATCATTATTCTAAACATCATACACGCTTAAAGGTGATCTTGAGTTATGGTAAAGCATTTCTAATGGGAAAGAAACTGTTCCAAAGCAATTGGGAAAGTTAGATTAGTTGTACATAAACAAGTGTCTAGTGTGAGATTTGGGGATTATCGAATTGATAAGAAATACACTAACTTTCCCCAAAAGGTTCTTGCACTGCACACAGAAATGAGTATATGGGACCAGAGACAAACCTGGCCGCCCCTGAACTTTTCAGCTATTTCTTGTCATATTTCTAATATGAGGGCATTTGAAGAGCAATCCTTTCTAGGAGACCTTTCCATTATGATATTCTTCCTAACTGACACAAAAAGAATGAGAAAGCTCACAGATTTTTTTTTCATCTGTCCCAGAACTTTAAAAATGAAAAGCACATTCATCTTCTGGAAGCCAGAAGGGTACTAATGCATACAGCTTTGCATAGAGATTAAAGTCTTTCTGTCCCTCAGCACACAACAATGCTACTGCTTATCTGTAAGTTATAGGCCTAAACTGAAAAGCATATATACTGCCAGCCAATAGCTACATGGTGTCAAAGGGAAAGTCCACCTTGCTATTTAGTTGATTTGAATGAAAGCACAAAAATGAGAGAAACAGATTAGCAAAAGTTTGAGCAAAATCCGATAAGAAATAAAAAAGTTATGATTTTTTGAAGTTGTAGTCAATCAAACACAAATTGGCAACTCCGTGACGTATATTGTGAGCTCCTCTCCCATTTGCTCAGTAAAGAAAATCTCATGAATTTTTATTCTCTTTGTTTCTGATGAAGGAATAGATTTATTTCATAGAGGTTTTGTGGAAAAGCATATAACCAATGATTACATATAAGGTCATGTATGTTTGAATATTTTCTTTAGAGAAAATAGAAATTAATAATTTTGGGGGGTACAGGGCAAACAGGAGTGGAGCTCGCAAGATACGTCGCAGAGTTGCCAATTTGTGTTTGATTGATTACAACTTCAAAAATTCACAACTTTCTTATTTCTTATTGTAGTTTGCTCAAACCTTTACTGATCTGTTTCTTAAATTTTTCTGCTTCTTTTAAAGCCAACTTGTAATCAGGGTGGACTTTCCCTTTAACACATACAATATACAAGTACTTTCATAAGTTCACTAACGCCGTTCTGACTCTCAGCAGACGATCCATCTTCTTATTCAGAGCATGAATAAAACTCATTATACTGTACGCGCATTACCCAAGAGTCCTTCAGTGAAGGCAATTCGGTTTTTTTAAAGTCTACAACACGAACAACTTTACAAGGGCCTGCTTTCGGAAGGTAAATGAGAAAGGTTGTCTGAGCCGCAGACACGTGTAAGAGCATGACATGCTAATGCACTCTGTTTCAACATCGTATCTGGGCCAATTGACATTCGCATTTCCTTTCAAGTGGGGCATCTTTACATACATGTTTGCGCATAAGAACTGATGCAGGCCCAGACATATAATCCACTAAAAGGATAGGTTTCCATGTAAATTAAACGAACTGAACTATACGGAAAGCGAGGGGGGGGGGGAAGAATTTGGCCTTTTCAATGCCATATTTAATTGATGGAATAGGGAGGTGCATTTTCTGTCTGCTGAAATTGATTACTGTTCTGAACTAAGAGCATTTTCTGTAATTTCAGACCAGTGGCAGCCTTGGAACAATTTAATAACGCAATCTCATCCATGTAGTGTGCATACTACAATAATATCAGTCTTTGTATTATTCAATCAAAGCAAGCAAGGATATACATGCAGGTGAAACAGAATGGTATGTACGAACAGAGACAGACAGACAGACAGACAGACAGACAGACAGAGAGTGAGTGAGAGAGAGAGAGAGAGAGAAAGAGACAAAAAGAGAGACCAAAAACTAAGATTTCACTTGTAAAAGAAACAGTCTATGTAGAAAAAATAGGTTGACACAGAGAGAAAATATCATTAACAGAGATAAGGAGAAATGGAGACAAAGGAGAAAGAATAAGAAATAGAAAGAGAGGACATATAATAAACAAAGTGACACTGAAAAATTCAATTATTTCAATTTCATTGCATTTTTCTATTTTTCTACAGGCAAAATTTCTACAGGTATAAGCGAAGAGGGAAAAAAAAAGAATTTGTCATTCAATCAATACAATTTTCTGTAAATTCCTCAGCAGATGAATAAAATCTATAAGCAAAACAATCTGGACCTCATTTTTCAGGCAAAAATATACTACAGTGATGATTCACCATGTCATGTATTAAAACTAAAATGATTTTAATGAAGCGGAGGGGTAATAACTGTAATAGGATAAAAATGGAAAATAGGTAGCTAGCTTTCCAATTTAGCTCAATTAGATGCAACAGTGCAGATTCATTATCTCAAGATCAAGTGAAATCGTAAGCCTGAGCTATGCGTCATTCGTTTGTCGCCTGCGCATCCCCAATTTCCACCGGTTTCCCCTTAATTATCGGCTGTCATTTTAATATTCATGAAGACGATGAAATCATAATATTGAATAATCTCTTCCCCGACGGCAGAATGGGATTACTGCATGTTTTAATTCATTAGAGACTGCGAAGGGAGAGATGCGGTCCCGAGTCTGGGGGACGGCATTGTCTGCTCCATGGTCGATGTTCCGAATCGGCGATTGCCCCCCAGTAGCATGCATACATTATTCGCATCAATAATTGCTGACATCATCATCTTTCCAAGGCAATGTTTGTCTGCCCTATCAAAAATGCATTCAGCAATTTATTCACCTGCAGATTGGGCTATGAGAATGAAGGGGGGAATTCTATTGTCCTTCTGATTTCAATTATTATGACATCAAGATGGAGGAGAGGGAGAGAGAGAGATTTTAGATGCGATGAGCGGGCGAGAGGGAGGATGAGATGAGAGGATGAGAGAGAAAGCACACAAGATTGACACGAGAGTCAATCTCAAAGGCTATGGAGATAAATACTTCACAAGATTTTTGTAAACTGAAAACATCTTCCACCTCACCCTCTTTTCGTTTGTCATTAAAACAGATTGGAAATGGTGGAAGGCAATAATCCAGAAGATAACAAAGGTAAGAACAGAAAGAGAAAGTGAGAATAAGAATTAGAAGAGGGTATTCTAGATTTCTATTACCTTGTTATTTGCAATTTCAGAACAAAAGGATCTAGATCACAAGGAACAGAGAGCCATTTTAGATACTATTTAGAAGAAAGGGATTGAGAGCAATAAAAAGAGGCACTTCAGGCAATCCAGCCTGGTGAGGTACAACATTCTGTATTAAAATCATCCTTGTTGGTCAAACAGCAATTGTCAAGAAATATACCTTGAGAGTGGGTGAATAATCTAGACAAGTATTAAAGAGAAGATAAGTTGAGATGTGCTGAAGGGATCTGCAGAGGACAGAATCCTCCAGCTCTTTTCAAAATGCCTCCATCTTCCACCCATAAATCATCCAACAACACTTGGAAATATGGAATCTAATTAAAGGACAAAGCAAGTCCATCATTTGATCATTTGGGATGAAAAGCTGGCCTCTGGGGCATTTACATAAAGCGATACGCTCAGCACACATTCTGGCACTTAGAATGATTTGTCAGGCGACCATGATTTGTTGAACCACCGTTCAGAGCCATCAAGGCCAATCAAATGCTTCTTTGCGTTTCAAATCCTCCTGCATACTGCATGAGGGGATCCACTGGGTATAATTTTCCAATTAGAGTCGATGATATGACTCTTTGAAGATACCTTCAAATAATCCTGCAGCAATAATTCAGTTGATCTGCTAATTATTAGACCATTTATTCATGTGACTGCATATAAAAATCTTTTATTCTTCACTTTAGGGCATGCATGGGTTTCAGACTGTTCTGAAGACATGAAAGTAAGTCCACATCAAATATAGATAGCAGAATCCCATTATCAAAACTGAAGATACAACAAGACAACAGGGATTCCTTTTATCAAAATTTAGGTTTAGATAAATGGATAAATGGATAGACATAATTTCATTTTTGCTGTCTATAGAGATATAACTTAGCCAGTGCCAGAAGGGCATCAACTGCATGTACATGAAGAGGTATGACTTTATGCCCTTATGACTCTTATCAGATGATTTACAACACTTAAATCCAGAAAAATTGATTTTGCATACATTGTAGCATCATCTTTGTTGGTCAAACAGCAATTATAGAGAAATATACCCTGAGAACGGGTGAATAATCTAAACAAGTATTAAAGAAAAGATAAGATGAGATGTGCTGAAGGGATCGGAAGATGACAGAATCCTCACCTCTCCCTACAGCTCTTTTCAAATGCCTCCATTTTCCACCCATAAATCATCTAACAACAATTGGAAATATGGAATCTAAGACCAAGACCAACCACTCCTTGTACATATAGGCCTATATGCACACATATCTGCATCTTTAGTCAGCATGTCTACATGAAGTTAATAAAAGAAAATAGTGCAACCATATAATTTTAATTGTTAGTATAACCTAATATAAAACTACATGAACTATATCTATTTACGTTTCGATATCATGAACCTTAATCAGAACAATATCAAAGTACAATGGTAATAAAACCAAGGATCTTGGACCCTGGCTATTGTACGACCAGGCCAACATTATCTATACTTTATTTTATATTCAAAAGTCAAAAGTCAAATTTTAAAGAGAAAAAGGTCAGGTGCACTGTACCTCCTTAAAAAAGAATGAAAAATAAATCTCACCTAAATATAAATCAAAATTCAAGTCACCACCAAGGTTTACAGGCCCATAATTACTTCCAAAGAGCCAAAATTGAACTAGGGATTGAGTGGCTCATAAAAATCATTGCGAGCAATCAAAGTCTAATTATAACATCAAATTGCAAAAGAAAATTGAAAGACTTTGATGCTCTCACTGTCCACTGTGTGCATTTGAATAGAATTATATCAGGCTAAGGTCATATGCACTTTTCTTTCTGCTGGCATGACGATCATCCACCCCATCCCGCCCCCCCCCCCCCCCCCCCACCCTTACCCCAACTTCAGAAAAAAATACTATTTAGCATCACAGGTTTTTTAAGGGAAGGTTGAGTTCTGGGAAAGTTAAAAAATAATTTGTGAGCTTTCTCATTCTTTTTATGTTGGTTTGGAAAATTATCACAGCAGAAATGTACCATGAAAAGGATTGCTCTTCAAATGCCCTTATATTCGAAATATGATGAGAAACGGCTGAAATTTCTATAGTCTGTTACTATTTGATTCTCTCTCGTATATTTCTTGTATCATTTATTTATTTATTTGTGTAAATTTTTTATGCTTGTTTTGTTAACTTTCTTGCCAGTGGAGGACAAATTTCTGTATTTTTAATCAGACAATAAAGTTCTTGAATCTTGAATCTTGAATGTTCGGGCCGAACATTTGTGTGTAATCCCATATACACATTTCTGTGTGCAGTGCAAGTGACTCTCGGCAGGATTGAGTCAATTTCTTATCATTTTGGTGATTCCAAAACCTTACAGGATACACCAATTCTTGTGTGCTATATAATCAACCTCTCCCAATTGATTTGAGACAGTTTCTTTCACAATTCAATCTCATGACTAGAACTCAACTTTATCTTTAAGTAATGATTAACTTTATCCATGGACTGCCTTTTATCAGCCTGCAAAGGGAACATTGACGTGACATTTCTCTGTTCTCTAATTTAGGCCTTTTAACCCCCTCGTTCATCAAATAATGAGAGAAACAGTTTCTGCCGGTGGTCTAGCTTTCACTTATGGTCCGCTGGAGAGCACTTTGATATCATTTAACATGAACGTCTGATAGCTTTGAACTCTTGTAATCTAGGGTTCATTAAGTAAATGGTAAAAATTATACAACAAAAGTCGACAACCCTGGCAGAAATTAAGGCAATGCAGTCAGGATAAAATGTGGACAGCTTCTACAGAAATTTATCATGTTTACGTAAAGAAATTTACAATTTATCATTATCTTTCTACTGGAATGGCTACAACATTTAAGATTTTGAAACCAAATATTTTTTTTTCTATTTGAAGGGCTACATAAAAACATGGTTATTTCTATTTTACATCAAGCATGGGCAACCCCCCAAAAAGATGGTTGCCTACTTGGTCACACATTAACATGTTGCAAAAATACGATTTGTATTTTGAATGCTAAAATTTGGGGCAACCATATACATGTATTTTGATGACAAGGTTTGCCCTAATGCATAGCCTTTGTACAGGCCCATACATGCAGAAATAGGATGGCTTCACTTTTTTTAAGAGAGGGGAAGGGGTTGATTCTCTAGCTCAAAATCTCTGTCACTATCATCTCTAGCCCACTGTGGGGCCATCAATGAATGAGAGCCTGTCTCAGGCTGTCAGTTCCATTCACCACAAAGAGCCCTACATGTGAAACCAAAATGGCCGCCCAGCTGGTATCTTCATCTGGGCGATCCAGGCAGGAGACATTCGATTCAGGTTCAAGTACTCTGAGAGGACTGGACCTAACCCAAACACAGGCCATATTGCATTACGAGGATGAAGGCATCCAAAACCTCCACACTGCAGCATTAAAGGTCATACTGAGTTCTGGTTGTATAACAAACCTACATTTTAAATAAGCTGTCTGAAAGTCATTGTGAATCCCTAATTTGCAACTTTGTGTCATGTGAGAATGTTCTGGGGTTTTTGTCGACAAGGCATATGTCAAGAAAATTAAGAAAAATAATGAAACATGTAAGAAATTGAGAAAATTAGCCACAAACCACAAGCACTTTTCTTGTAGGCTACAATCACCTATGCAGATATGCATATATAGGTGTGTCTTCATCAGAACGAAGTTCTGCTCTAGCCCGCTTCAAGGTGGATCAGGGATATTTTCTTGAAGCTAGCTTCAGTTTGCAATCGCGTCTTCATCAGACCGAAGTACCCCCACTTCGAGCTTAAGCCCGAAGTTGGTGCGCATGCGCACTTTAAGTGAACAAGCGCGGTTTTAAAATCCTACCCGCGCTCGCCCGACCAGCTATACAAACCCAAAATATATACGGTATCTCTCGACTACGCTGCCTTAATCATTAATGTACTTACGGAAGTGTATGTTGAACAAAAATAGGTGTAATTTCATTTTGCAGTATGATTCTTCCGGAAACTACAGTGGTCCTCAGCATAATGACAAGGAGAAGGAGACGTCGAGAGGCGTACGTGCACTGTGTACAGCTCATGCACACAGCGCTAGCGCACAGCTGATGTTTACAAACAACACCATGAAACCGGAAATCGTGCTTCGATAGTTGGAGCACAGGTGCATGATGGGATCGGGCTTAACTTCGGGCTGATGAAGACGCTCGAGGAATAGCGGGCTAGAGCAGGCTGATTTTCGGTTAAGCGGGCTATTCTGAAGATAAGTCCAAGATGATGTGGGCTGACTTTTCGAGCGAAATAGCGGGCTAGAGCAGAGAATTAGCTGGCTATTCTCTGATCGGGCTAATTTACCGGATCAGCAATAGCGGGCTAGAGCAGAACTTCGTTCTGATGAAGACGCACCTACTGGGACAAGACATCTTCATCCTGATCGTCATCCTGATATATCAAAGTCCTCATCTTTCTTTCCACAACATTCCACTCCTCTTCATTTTTTGGCCAAATTTGTTTGGCAGACATCCTTTATTTGTAGTTTCTAACATTCAGTAGTAATATATAAAGGCCAATATTAGGATGTACAGTTTGTGGGATCTAGTGATAATTCTAGTTTTTGCCATTATCCCTTTCAAGACAATTGACCACATTTTGTGGTTTGGCCCAATAACTTTTGATTTAGAGCCTTAAAAAATATACCAGATGCATGAGTAGAAAGAGCAAAAAATTCTGCACATACTGTGTCCATTTTTGTTGCATAATCATATTGCGTTTGATGCCAGGAATTTTAAAAAGGAGAATAAGATTGAACATCCTTAAATTGGCAACACATTGAGAGGTTCAAAATCATTGTTTTTTGTCCAAATTGGCAACTTTTTCAACTTTTCAACAAAGTTCCTAACCATGTATATTATTTTTCAAGACATTACATCTTATTAGAACCACGTAGCACTAAAAGAAAAATATTATTGTTGCCAATTTGCAGAGCAAAATGTGATCAATTTAGCCCTTAAATAATTCTTGTCCTGAAAGGGTTAAGAGGGGCCTTCTGGATAGAAGACAAAGGGTATCTGTAGTGATCCATCACCACTCCTATGTTAATTCAGAACACACACAAAAAGACCAAGCAGTTGTCTGACCTATGAACTTTGATACCTAAAGGAATATCCAGATGTGGAAGGAGGGAAATAATCTCCATTTCTCACAAACTATCAATTCTTTCGGTGCTTATAAATAGTTCTACAGCAATCAGGGGTCATCGCTTTAGACTTTAAACTTTAAACAAAGGGTTATGGAATAAAATCAACCACACATGAATGCCACCTATTTCCCATTATCATAACCGTATACTCCGGAGAAAATCACATTTGTCATTGAATATCAAGTAAGAGTCAATCAGGGGAGTGTTTCATCAAGTGTTTTGTCAGTGATTTTTACTGACAACTGTTATAAGCTACTGAAATCCTTGCATCTGATTGGCTGAGAGCAAATCTGTTGGAAAAATCAGTGACAAAACGCTTGATGAAACACTCCCCAGGAGTAGGTCTGTAGTGTAAAACCAGAAACTTTCGCGAGTGGTTCAGATTCGCAAAAGTTTCATGCTGCGAAATCATTGAATCATAACTGACTATAAATTTTTGCAAATCACGAAAGTTCCTTACTGCGGAAATGGCTGTTGTTTCCAATGCACACAAGTTTCATGTCGCAAACATTTCTGCCATTGGTTTTACAGTAGTTTGAAAGGGGTCAGAGATGGGAGTCAAAATCGAAGATTCAACCTTTCTAAAATACTCGCTGATACAGTACATGAATGATATTTCAAAGCAATCAAAATACCTGTGCACGTCAATGACACTAGCATGTGTACTCAAGACACTACACTAATGGCTTGCCATGGGAAAATAGCGCTGTAAGAGGGGTACCATCTACACACCACGGCAACGGGGAAAACAAGAGAAGCACACTGGAGGATGCTGGCATGCGCGTGAGGGGTATTAATAAAAATGGGAAAGACACCAGAGCAATGTGAGGAGCAATTAAATCCTCTCAGCCATGATGGATCGACCAGCATTCACTGCCAATACAACCATTCATAATACATACCAGGCAAGGTAGAGAAGGAATGGAGAGAGCGGGGAGGGGGTAAGAGGCAGGGATGGGGAATGATCGAGTGAGGTAGGAACTTGAAAGCGATAGAGGAGAGAGAGAGAGAGAGAGAGAGGAGGGGAAAATAAGGAGGGGAAAAATAAGAATAGAGAGGACGACAGAGAAAGTGAGGAAGGGAAATGGACGGAGAGTGAATGGAGAGATGGGAGTGTAAGAGCTCGAGCAAGATGGATGTAAAGAGGGAATATCACAGACAAAAAAAGGAAAGGGTGAAGAAGTGAGAGAGAGAGAGAGAGAGAGAGAGAGAGGGTGAAGGAGATGGTAAAGTGAAAGAATGAGAGCCTGAGAGGGAGAGGGCAAGACAGAATGGGAGATGTCAAAAAGAAGAGAGAGAGAATGAGAAAGAACAGAGAGAAAGAGAAAGAAGGGGAAGATGAGAAAGAGGAGGGAGGGGGACCAATAGATCACAGGGAACCGATAGAAGAGCAGATGTATCCCTTTCCTCATCCCCTGCTTCGGTTATGCCTTTTCATCTTACTCCGTAAACTGATATAGCATCGGCTTCTGGTTACTGGGAGTGCTCAGCCTATAAGTGCTCATAGACTGCCTAAAGCCTGACGACTTAAAAAACCACATGGTTCTGAGGTTTAGTGAGAAGCAAGAAGGAGACAGAGGCCAAAAGATGGGATATGACAAGATTGCTAGAGATGCTTTTCTCTGCCACGATAACACAAGTTATAACTAATGCATAGATGTCAATACAAAACATGGGAGAACAGTAGTCCCAGTGGTACTCCGGGATTTAGTATGAAAGATGGAGAAGCCAAAAATGGGATATGGTCAAATATACGACATGTATGGTGATTTTTCTTAGTCATGATGTCAGCATTTATAGTGAAATATACTTGTCTACAGAGAATATCCACAGAGAAAAATTTCACTGGTTATTTTGTGTTACATGATAATGAAAAACCAGAAACATTTGCCACTTTTGCCAGAGGTTCAGATTATACCAAGATAGAACTGATTCAAAACATAGAGCTTTTGCCATTTCATAATTCTTTTAAAGTGAAAATGACCGTAGATAACAATGGCATAAGTTTGTGTCACAAAAGTTTGTAGCTTTACTGTAAAACAATATGGGAGACTGGATGGCACAGCCAATGCAGGCATGGGGGATTTTACTATGGAGAAGCATGAAAAAGAGATGTACATGTATGTATATGATCCTAGCCCTATTCACACACAACTTGTGTTGCCAGAGAACCGATTTCAAGCCAAAACACAGAGAAAACAGCAAATACAATCAATATAATTTTAGTCTGAAATTCGTATCCGGACAACTACCCCCTGGACAATTACCCCCCGAACAACTACCCCCTGGACAGCTACCCCCGGAAAAATTGTCCTGGGGGTAATTGTCCTGGGGGGTAGTTGTCCTGGGGGGTAGTTGTCCTGGGGGGTAGATGTCCTAGGGGGGTAGTCGTCCAGGGGGTGGTTTTCCGGGGGGTAGTTGTCCAGGGGGTAGTTGTCCAGGGGGTAGTTGTCCTAGAATCCTGAAATTCCATTCAGAATTTCATAACTAAAACTTAAAATGGGATTTTACAATGTGTTTGATATTTCATTACAATACTTAAAACATCACTTTCAAAATAATCATAATATAATCTTCACACAGATATCATATTTTCAAGTGTGAATGGGTCTGGTATTAAAATGCACATGTTACAGAGGAAGTAAGGGTGATGGTAGGATGAGTCAGGACCTAAAGAGAAGGATAACAATTAATAGCTTCCTGAATACTTGTAATATCAAACAGCTTAGCTGCCCATGTGTTGGATATCAAGAGCTTTGATGCAGAAAGTCACCATAAGGTCAAGGCGCAAAACAGCCATTTATTCACGCTTCACACCTCTAACTCAAGACACCAAGAACTTGAAGTTCAGGGAGAGTCCATGAATTTAATGGCATCATCGTAAAATTTATTTCGCCTGAAACAGACAGAGTGGAAAATTGACATCTATGTCGTGCTTGTGCGTACTTTTAATGTGAAAGAGCTGATGACGAGACGAGAGGCTGTCTTTCAAGCTGCTTGATTGAATTGTACCAGTTAGACTTGAATGTTCAGACGAGACTTCAGGTATTAGAATAATGCAATTATGGAGAGGGAGAGAGCCAATATGTGAGGTAAACATTCCCTATGCCTCTCACCTTCTGCCCCCTCCCCAAGCATGAAAGGTTTACTTTAACAAGAGGAGAGTCTATGACTCACTGCCTATCAAGGGCTCTCTGTGACCCCCCCCCCCCCCCCCCCCTTGCTTGTCTCAGGAATACTGTTATCTAAAGTATGTTTCTGGGAAGACTTCATGCTAACAACATTTATTATTCATACTAATTCTCTAACTTTGTTTTCTTTTGAGAATGATCTCATAGGTATCGATCAAAATCAATAAAAGGAACTGAATCAAACTGAATAGCTATATAGGAGATGGAAGAAGAGAGGGGAGGGGGAAATGTCTAGCTTGAATTAAAGTCCGGCAGGGAGATCCCTACAATGAAAGACAGTCAGTATATGAGCTCTCAGAAGTCCAGAATGAATGAATTTCAATGAACACTTGAAAACATCTGTGCCGAACGCATCCAATATGCACTAAGCGTACGCACACTCCTGCACACAGGCTTTTGTTCTATTTTCGGGGAAGGGACTGGAGGGTGGGTTATGCTTTGTAATGAATATGAAAGAATGATTCACCAATAGAATATACTTTGTAGAGATGGGACATCCATGCTGTTTCATTGTAAATCTTGTTACAGATGTTGACTCATATAGCATGACCACATACATGAAACTAAAGAAGGAATGAGATCATCTCCATCTTTACCAAAACAAAAACAAGAAAGAAAGTGTTTGTTGAAGCCGACTCTATCTCTCTCAAACAGATATTTCTCTCTTTTCCAATATTGTACGTTATACATTCATCCTTTCAAATGTCGATTCACTACATTAGATCCAGGACAAAAGTACTTAAAGCAAACTCCATCTGAACAGAAGATCAAGTAAATTGGGTATGAAATATCCACAATCTAGCTTTCTCAGTCATAATAATCTATGAATTCAATATAACAATGGTGGTTGATGACATAATCAATCATTCAGACTTCTTCAATTTGATTTTTGTTAATTGGAATGATTTATACATCACATCCGAAAGTGAATCAAACGAGGATATTTATTTAGTACAAAATAATGGATATGAGGAACACAGCAAATATTTTTACAGTGAATCATCAAACACATCTACTCCACCAATTAAGTTATTTTGGCAAATAGAACATGCAGAGCACGGTCCATTAGGCGCATCATTCACATACATAGCTGGCGAGGACGAGGCGATGAGAGACAGTCTATGAAAGGTTTGGATCTTCTTCTCTCTCATTCCGTGGGATTCACTCAATGTCTTTCCCATTCCCCCCAGGCAACGGAGCTGACAAGAAACCGAATCCTGCAAATTAATAATCCAAATTCCGCTATTCACGGACAGCTGTAGATGCGTTCCCCCATTGGGAGCGGGTTGTCCCATTATCATGAGTGCCATGCCCCTCGTCTATTGAATGCACATCATCATCTCATCTTCGCACTGAATTGGATATCAAGATGAATTGACATTTTTATTTACAGATGTTCAACTATTTTGGGTTGTTTTTTTGAAGTTTAACAAGGCACTACTGTCCGTACTTCTACTCAAGTTTTGTTATGGAGTGTATAATGAATTGTTTACAAGATATTTTGATAATGATAAGATTTGCTTTGATTCTACTTTTAGTTTACAACTGGTTTGCACATAAACAAACGTTTAGTACTTACCACTGGACATGAGGAAATCACTATCGTTAAGCACGTTCAAATCAAAACTAAAAGCAAATCTTTTCATATAATGGTTTATAAATGCATGTAGTAGGAGCTTTAAGCATATCAGGAGCTCTTGCAGCACAGTAGAATATATTCACATAGTTTCTGCCCTTTATAAATTTCTATTTGTATTTGTACAAGGCCTTTGAAATCTATCTTTCCTGATCATCCCATAATTTCATATTTGGTAAAACAGATTCAAATTACAGTGGTGCATGTATGATATGAATAAAATTTTGTAATATCAAAGCTTACATCAAGGCTACATACAAACAATCAGCATTCCTTAAACTACAAACATAAATCTGTATAAGTGGGACTACATGTACATGGTTTCTCCTTGGCTACCAATCAGCAAGCAATATCTTGTGACCTCTCAAGTAATAACATTGTAAATCGGTCATCACAGTTCAAAGACACTCATCCCCAAAGGTCTGGCCCTTCATTAAGCCTTCTTTGGTCCTGGACAACTGTTTTCTGAGGTCACTTTGAGCTGACCAAATAACCCAAACGTCCATCAATTCATGGCTGGCTAGACAGTGAGTGAGTTCCAATTGGCTAGACCACCAATTTTTGACTGGTCATTGAAAACTTTAATGGCTACTAATCAAGAACCTTTAAAAGTCAGTTCTAAATTAGTAAAGACTAGAATTTGATAGCAACTAAGAAAAGATATACTGATGAATTCATATTATCCCCCTCACCTTTTTGGGGGGGATTCGTGTACCCAATGTAATTGCATATATACCAATTTTGTCTATCATAGAAATCATTCCTTCGGTAAAACTTTATGTCCAGTCTCATCATAACCCACACAAATCAGACTATGTATTTTTGTATTTATTTGGACTTTTTATCATTAATGAAATTGTTAATGTGATGACTGAATACCAAATCCCCTTAACAATCTTCAAGATTGAAGGACACATGACTACCAAAAATTGAATCAAAGAAATATATTTCTCCCATAAAGAACATTTAGAATGACTGACGGATGCACCGAGTGACTCACATCTATCAATCATCAATCTCTAAACTGTACACTTCATCGGGATATCCTTGTGATTCAAATATGTACATAAGGCCAACAAAGAAAGATTTATGAGTAAAAAATAGGATCATTGTGACAGCAAAAATGTGTGATATATTTATAAAATCTGTACAGAATCTTACATTTTTTGCCTTCACCAGTTTCATTTATAGGGCCATAACACATTTTTTGTCATGTTACACCCTTCTGACTCTAAGCAGATGATATGACCCAAGGAACTCAAACAAAACACAAAACATTCGGTCAGAGAAGTCTCCCAGAGACCAAGGTCCTTCGGACGTTCAATGGTGATTAACCTCCTTATGTTAAATATTAGGAGCCATTGGAATTAATTTTTGCTCTCTGGCTCCAATACATCACCACCACTCAAACAATATTTTGAGGTGGAGGCCACAAGTCTGCCTGCTTTGTTGAATTTAACGATCAGACTTTGTTAAGCAAAGATATTCAAATTCAAGGGCAGATTTGGTCTGATCTTTTCAACCAATAAAGGTGAAGGTTGTTCCACCTCTACACAGTTTTCTCTCAAGTTCAATTCAAAGCCCCCTTGTTTTTCTTTCTTTTACTGTGCATACAAGTTATAAGATATTTAAAGTGCATTTCTGAAAATTTCAAAGAATCACATAAAAAATATCAACAACTTTGCCCCAAATGAGTCTGAAGTAAGTTTTCTCAACTGCTACATGTACAAGTATTAATATTTTTCTCAAGTTTCGACCCCTCCCAACATTTTCCCTTTGTTTTTATTAATAAGGATAATTTTCTTTTTACATGCTCTACTACTCTATTTCTGGTTGTACCTTTATGGACAAAGAAAGCATTATTTCTTGAATCACCAAATTTTTAAAGATTCTGTCTAAACCCAACAGGAGTAGGGTAGATGCCAGCTGGGCTCCTCAGCATTAAACTTGGCCCATTAATCATATCAATAATCATCCAAAATAAAAGATATCAAACAACTCCATTTTATGCTCCGCTTGTCCATAACAGAGGCTATCCTGGTAAATCTATGCCATTCCCAAGCAGGGCAGTTCGGCCTTTCCAGACCAAGAGCCAAACAGCCATTGTGACGAAAGCTTTATCTGACCAAGAAGGTCAAAGGCCACATACAAAGGCTAGATACATTGAGGCAAATGGATGTAGCCTTTGGATCATTCCAATCACTTCCTACATTACATTGCATGCTACATTGAGATTTTATTAGTTGGTCTAATGAGAGCCAGAAAGGTGTTAACTCTATGTTAAAGCATATGAGTAAATGCCCTTCCAGCTCTCAGTACATTTGTCCTGATGACATTTTCAATGTCTGGAGGCAGTGAGACCCTTCTTCTGCTTTATCAAAGGCACCTTGGAAGATGAGGGTCTTCTTGATTGAATCCTGAGAAGAGAAGTAGGAAAAGTGAAAGCACTGCAAAACTATTTTATTTGCAGACAGGTGACTCTCTTGATACCATAACCACAAATGTCATTGAATCAATTACACATTATGCTTATTCAACTTTTGATACTGATACATTTAAAAGCTTTTTGGTTTGCTGGCAATGTTCACAAGGACTGGACTTTCTCAAAAGATTCACATTTATCTCTATAGAATGTACATGGACAATCCTGAAGGATTTAAAAAGCAGAGCAAATGCATATATGTACAAACACATGTACGACCACAAGAGATTTCTTCTGAAATAGTTTCCCACATTTATAAATTTCATTAGATTACAGAAGCATCCTTCTAGAGATTAATACTCATCTCTTTAAAAATTAACAAATGCACCATAAAAATGAATAAAGTATTCTTTGCATCATGTTGGGACTAATTTTCAATAATAATGTACTGAAACCAGGTAAAACTGCTTCAACACTGAAATACAATCACCCTGAAGCAGTGAAGAAAAATTGGAAATGCAAAACGCGAACAGTGTCCACTCGCTTTAGACATCTTCTGTTTGATCACACTCTAAAAGCAAATGAGCAAAGGGTCAGTTCTGGGGAAGAAACTTGACCATCGAGAACTGGACAGGACTCTGTCCATCAACCAAACCACCGGCTGGCCGAGGCGTAGGACTGGTATGGATGGGTGATACCATCCGGGCAAATATTGGTTGGTAAATAGGACCTGGAGGCTCTTCCTCTTACAACCATCTTCTTGGCCAGTATTCTATGAATGAATGCATGATCACAGAAAGGCTTAAAGGTAGAGTCATTCATTAACTGGCACAGTTTTGCAGAGTTTTATCTAATTGATACAAGTGAGCAGAAGTTTCAGTACTTTGAAGAAAAAAAACTCCCCACAATTGGGATTGACACATTGATGACCCACTCATTTCCGGTATGACAAAGAATGATTAAAAAACCCACAAAAACTGTGTGGGATCGGTAATTATTTTTTTTCTTCTTCAAATCCATCCAATTCATCATTATAGCGTGCATTTGGTACAAAAAGTTTCAATCAAATAAGTTTTTCTCTCACAAACAAGCACCTTTATACACTTCCAACAATGCAACAAAAAAAAAAAGAAAAAAAAGAAGACAATTCTTCACCTTCATCACATTTATTTGAATCTTTTTTCCCTATTGCTTCTCCAATACTGCATTAAAACGCTGCAGTGAATAAATGTAATAGCAGTAGCCAAGGGCATTTTCCTTTTCTTTTGAACAATGAAGATGTTGATAAAACATCCGGTTTGCAAACACTGCGGTAAGCTAAAGTGTACATCGCCTACTGAGAACCAAAAAGGCGTTGACACATACACTTTTATATATAGTTAACGTCCTTCTGGCTCTAAGCAAACGATAAGGTTCTGTCTTCTTCTACACTAGGTTCAACCACATGATGAGTAGTCTTCATACAGAGGCACCTTTTGGAAATATTGAAGAAAAAAAATAAACTGTGCACTCAGGATTCACTGCACACTTAGTCTCATTGACTTTATCAATCCATTTCAAAAGTTCCAGTACTAGGACTTACATGTACATGGTCTGAATCGCAGAAAAGTCATTTACAAGTTATTATTCTTGTTGAAAATATTTTCAAAAGCATAAATCTTGTTTAATAATAATAATAATAATAACTAGCATTTGGTACGCTCTCCATAGTACAACTATATCACAGCGTTTACAAGTCGATAATACTTAATATAACATTAATAGAATTAATAATACATATAACATTAAAACGAAATTAATAATACATAACATTAAATAAAAATTAACTTAAACATTGACATAAAGTTTGAAAGAAATGGAAGGAGTTTAACTATTCCGGGAAGAGGTATGTTTTCAGAAATTTCTTAAATTGGTCTGTGGAATTAGCTGATTTTATGAAAGAGGGGATATTGTTCCATCCTTTGGATGCAGTTACAGTAAATGTACGATCGCCAGCTTTGCTACAGGTTTTGGGGATTGTGAGAAGAAATGGGTCCCTAGAAGAGCGAAGATTAGGACGGGATGGGTTGTGAAATGTTATGCAATCCTTAACATACATAGGCATTAGGTCATGGAAGGCTTTAAAAACGAACAATAGTATCTTGAAGAGAATTCTTTCTTTTATGGGGAGCCAATGGAGAGATTTAAGTAGAGGGCTGGGGTCATGTCGTCGATCTAGTCTAAAGATAATGCGAGCTGCCCAGTTCTGTAAATATCTGAATGATATTCTTACACACAGATACACGTAAAAGCTGTAAAAAGGGAAAGATATTGGATATCTTTGGAAAGATTCGCTCATTTATTTTTATTGTACTTGATAGCTGAGACATACTGTCCAAACATTCAATTTTACTTCACAAACTAAGCTGACATTATTCTGGCCATTTTTAAAAAGCACATCTGAGAATGTAGCTGCGACTATCACCTCAACCAAAATGTCTGGTTTGTGTAGACTACTATTTAAATGCCGATGCATAGCCAACACCTGAAATCTTATACCCATCTAAGTGGATGGAGTTTGCCCAAAGCGAACTCAATTCCTACATGTTGACGAAGCTTTGTGCCCGTTTGCTCACCGATACATCACACGCATTCCATAAATGGTATGACGGATTCAATACCCCCTTACACCCCACAAAAGCATGATGAAACTTATTCATCACGGCTGTCACAGAACTGTTCGGCAAGGTCTGGAAACGAAATCCATCAAAATGAAAATTACCTTTGTAATTCTTGTTGTAAGCTAGCAAAATAGAGGGAGGAAGACAAATTTGCTTTTCCATTTTCAAAATGCAAAGAAATGACAGATTTTATTCACTATGCTAGTGAAATTAAATTGTCAGTCAGTCGGAAAGAAAAGTTCTACATTGTTTGACAAAAAGCATTTGTCAAATCGGTTTCCATACTTTGCAACATTATCAAATACAAAAAAAAGCTCCTAGGCTGAAATACACATATATCTCCTTTTCCTTTTAATTCACGCAGAACCTGATTTATGTACCGGTATGCATTTCTGAAATGCAGAGAAATTACACATTTCATTCATTTTGCTTATGAAATTAAATAATCAGTCAGCTGGGAGGAAAATTTCCACATCGTTTGATAAACACATTTGTCGAAATGGTTTCCATGGCTGCAACATTATCAAATACAAACAACATTGCTCAGCATGCTGAAATGCATGCATCTTTTGACAAAATTCACATAAAACCTGATTTCAGTATCATAGACCAGTGAACATCAAAAGCAAGTGTTCTTCCGAGTAACTAAATATTTAATTGCCGTTTTTAGTCATAAAAAATACCATTAAAATTGACGGAGAGTGTGTATGATACGTACCATAAAATTTTATAAGTAAAGATGGGCATGTACACATGATTGTTCAGGAAATGGCTTGATTGAGAATCTCTGCATCCTGGTATAGACATCAATCAAACTTTTTTTTAAATCAAATAGCTAATTTTCTTTTCCACAGCTTCAAAAAATTAGCATGGAATTCGCTACTGTAAGGATTTAAAAAAAAAAATCAGAAATTCATAACATCAAAAATAGCATACCATAACTATTTCCAAGAAAGAGTTAAGATACATTTTAAGCTAAGCTGAAAATGTCAAAATAACAGGAACCAGTAATGTAAAAAATATAAAGAATATAACGCAAAGGCTTACAAAAATGTTGAAATGTTGACCCCACTTCATCCGTCAAACTCCCACAAAAAAATTAATGAAATATAAAACAATGTGACAACTATGCAAATCAAACAAAGTTGACATCTTTTATCTTTTGAAGTTCAAGAACAGTTCCACATCTTCTGCTGATATGGGTGACTGAAAATCATCTTTATTTATCAGGAAACACATTACATCATTTCATGGAACGTGGTATTTATGAATACCATAAGGTATGTTACAGAACACTTACATCACTCATGGCCAATTCACCAGAATGTGATTTAGTTCACTAACGCTCACCACACAAAAAAAAAAGTCTAGAATATCTTTTGAGCTAATAAGGTGAAAAAAAAATAATTTAGAATTCAAAAGAACATATCTAAAATTATACAGGTACATGTGCATGTACATGTAGTTAAATATAGTCAGGATAACAAAACCTGAATATTTGACGGATTTTATCATCCTAATAAAATCTGAGTGTGCATACGAGGAATCAGTAAAAATATACTTCTATAGATCTTCATTGATTTTGTGTTTGCGTCTAACCTGACCCTAATTCCTGAAATCTGGGGTTGAATACCCAAACTTTCATTGCTAATCACATGGAAATTAGACTGAAGTTGATGTTTAAACAGTGGTAAATTCTTCCACACGATATGTTTATTCTGATAGCAGACACATGAAGGATAGCCGATGATTCTATAGGAACAAAAGATTTTAACGCCTCTCCTTTTTTACAACCGATGTCCTTCCGTGTAGCGCATTCACCCACCAGTCTACCTGTTTGGCTGCTCATGCGTTCAAGCTCAACATTGTCTCTTCATGCAAATAGCAATTAAGTTCATCAGGGCCATATCAGCCTGAGTAACCTTTTTTTACAGACTTGCTTGGTTTTCTAACCCACTCTTCCCTATCCCTCCTTATTTATCCTTTTTTTCTCTGGCTGAAGCCCAGAAATACACATGCAGAACGATATAGTTGTCTGTCTATCCAGCAGTGGTTGAAAGCTTCACTCTTGCTACGTCTCTAAACTTTAAGGTTTAAGTGCTACACAAAAAAGTGCTGCATCTGAACGAACTCAATGCCACTCCTCTCCAGAAGAACTTTTCTTCTTTACAATATATGTTGCTCCTATTTTTCTCCCCTCCCAAATTTCTTTGGTATTTATCAATACACCCCCCCCCACAAAAAAAAAAATCTATCTCTCTCTCTCTCTCTTGGAAGAACTTTTCTTAACCCATCCCTCGCTCTCTATGACCTCTCCAGGAGAACCCATCTGCAGCAGCACAGAACCAAACACCCACTCTACAGATACTTGTGGGTAACCAGACCTTGCATGCCATGTTGTTACAGGGACCAAGTGTGAACTGCACCTACTGTGTATGTATGCAATGATTCACCATGCAAACTCTCCCTATTGTTTGTGTGCATTCTGATCAGCCTCATTAGAATGATACATTGCAGCTCAAAAAACACCTACACTTACATTGGTCTCTATTTGTAGTAGGTTTTGGTCATTTCACAAGGCCTTCTTTAAAACCATGATAATTTGCTAAAGAATTTACGTTAGTACATTAATTACCTTTTGTACAGCTTTCAAAAGAGAAGAGAAACACTAGAACCACAAAACCTACGAGACACCATTCCTTGTGGTCATACTGAATTCCCACTGATCAGTAAGTGAATTCTGATCAAGGATACCATCATGTCACTGATTAACAGAAAATTGTTATATTCTTTTGTAAGGCAATGAAAGAAAACAATAAACTGAAGAAACTACATCCTTACCTGGTGTTTATGCTAAATTCCAATTTATCAGCTAGCTCTCTGATCGTAATGCTAAATCCAGTCACTATTCAAGATCCTGTGAACATATGGAAAAGAAAAACAAATTTCATTATCATAATCTGTTGTTCAAGGTTTAGAGATAGACATGTTCAAACTATGCAATATCTACATACATATATATGTACATGTACATATAACTACAGTAGCTTTTGGGACTTGAAAAACATAAGTGAGAATATCATAAATGAGAGGAATATGAACAAATGAATAATACACTATATAATGGGCTTATACCAAACAGTGTTGGGTGGTGAGTACATCAATATACATGTATATCATATAAGTAATAAAGGAACACATTTTAGTGGCTCTCTCTCCTCTAGTGATTTTCTCCCACCCTCCCCCACAGCCATGAGCGCCAAACGAGCGACAAATGGGAGTTTGATTGAGCATGGAGCGGAAAAGCCATCAGCTTGGGCTGCTAATGACTTCAAGATCAGAATATGAATCTAAATTGAATTGCAAGGGGCTACGAAGCTTGATATAGGTGTAGAGGTTACATCAGAGTGTGATGCTGTTCAATAACATGGATCATGGATGTGCAATTGATATATATTGGAATGTTTGAAGAAATATCGTGATATGAAATATAAAATATCCTGGAATACTTAAATTAAATGAGAAACAGGATAAAAAAACAACAACATATATATAAAGAGTAAGGTTCAGTTAAGGTTCAGAACAATAATGCAAAGCACAGGGAAAAGAAGAGATTTTTTTTTTTCCAAGTACAATAAAAACCAATGTTTTACATATTTATGGGGAAATCCTTGAAATGCTAACAGGATATGAATTTCCAATCTAATCCAAATTTCTCTACTCACACAAGCTATTCACCATGATAATCATGTTTGAAAACATTATCAAAAATTCATCAACAGCAAAGTAATCAGCCTCTATGGATAATACAAGCAATTACTCCTAGTCGAAGCGAGTCGAGCGTCTATCGAGAGAAGCGCATTTCACCAAGGTCATGGACGATTTCGATAGAATACTCAGCGATGAAGCAAGGTGATAGCGATGATGATACCATATCAATACATGTACTTTGTGTACACAACCTACAGCCATATCTAATCCACGGCATTATACTAACAGGCTCCATTCACAACGAACCGGTAACTTCATTATTTGACGATCTGTGAAAGGATTCTGTGTCAAAACGATGGGCGATGCATTGTGTCTCACTACAATAAATGACTGGTGTTGCCGAGAAGGCACAGCTGGTTTAGAGTGTGAGAAAATGAGAAACGTGAGTGTTTTATTTCAGTTCAGTAAATCTGGAGACTTCTCATATTGCAGCATCAACCATTTCTGTTATTTCCTCTTGTACTGTCTGTCATGACAATAAAGTAATGATAAATAAAATGTGGGCTATTAGCTAGCTAAAAACAAACATTTTCATGATGACTGAATGTATGTTCACATTAAAAAGACGCTGACACTGTAGAATCATCATCTAAGGAAAGTACAAGTACAAAGCTGAATACAAACATGTACCTTTTTTTTCTGTTTAAGAAATTATATTTATTGAAATTAATTTCTTTTTACATTGATGTTTAAGTACGTACAGTTCAATAAATCTGACATAATAATGCATCTCACATTTCCCCTTTTACTCTTATACTTCACAGATCTATTCCACTTTGTCATAAATTTCTGATATGAGTTTTTTTTTAAGTACATGTATTTAAGACACATTTATTGAAATTAATTTCTTTTGTACAAATGTCAATAGACATGCATTTTGTCCATAATTCTGACAAACTGCAGCTCACATTTCACTTTTTTTTTCCTTCTAGTACTTCAGTGATCTGTTCCACTTTGTCAAATATTCCTGACTTTTCCTGTGAAGTGTATCAAATCAATCACATCCAAGCCTCAATTCACCTGACACTGTTCACCCAGTCTTAACAAATTGCCTTCTCCCTTCCACTGAATCATCATCTCAATATTCATGAGAAAGGTACTCAAATCAATACCAAATTCTAGAGCTTTTCTTGTCAGTAACCCACAGCCTGGCAAGTAAACCACTAAGATCTCCAGTCCTCTTCTATAGGTGTGTCCCCACTAGACGAACAAGCTCGAACTTGAGATATTAGACCAATCGGTGCTTCTCAAGAGAAAAAGTAAAAGTTTGAAGTTCTCCATCCTCATCTTGCATATAAGTGCTTGTTGTGCACACCCTGCTCGGTCAAGGAATTAGCTCCAGCTTCAGAGGATATCATACATGTACACTGTACATGTACTCTGATAGTGTGATTGCAACTTCACTGCCGAATTAGCCTGGTAATTGACCAAACATGGGGCTAAATGCATTTCACAAACTAGCTCTAGCTTGTTCTCAAGGCAAGCACAATGGTGACATATTTCCATCTTCACTGTGAATTAGCTGAAGCTACATGTATAGTGTAGAACTTTGTGATCAAGCTACTCTCTCCATATCAGAATTACATGTAGCAGGTTACTGTAACACCAGACATTTTTATGTGCATAAAACCTTTGCGAATTTCATGAGCGGTCGAGATTCACGGAAGTTTCAGGCCCGAAATAATCATATCACAATTGAAACAACATAAAATTATTGCAATCCACAAAAGTTTCTAGCAGCAAAATTCACGATTGTCTTATGCCCCAAATGTTCCTGGTTTTTACAGTATTTTGAAAACTCTGGCTTATGATGACAGGCAAGAAGATCTCCAGTCTGCTTCTTTTTTAGGCAGTGCCGCAGTGGCATACAATTCTTTACAGCAGTGACTCCAGGTTTTTCATTTCTAGGGGATTTGGAAGCGTCTCTACTTCAGGCATAGGAATCATACAATCTGCATTGGATGAGATATCTCCCCATGACTCAGACTTACCGATCAAAGCTCTCGCCGCCCATATATACATGTAACCCCAAGCTCTCCCCATATATTTCAATCTAAGAAATTCTGTAAGGTCTGATCTGAACATGTACATTAATAACACTTACATTGTACAATTCCAAGTTTCCCAGAAAATCCAAATTGATTACAGTACATGTAGCTCCTAGCAAATGTGATACATGACTATTACAACTCAAATTCATAAGAATAGTTCATGTCTATGACCCACTTCCCCTAAAATGTATAAAAGGTTTTCAATATGTTCCGCTACTGTACACAATATACATGTAGCTGGAACAACAAAATGTAATTTGTTTGCTCAACTAGGGATTGAAAATATATTTTGGAAAAGTTATGACATCTTGAAAAATATAACATATACTGCTGTCTGAAGTTTCACTAAAGTTTGGAAAATTCATTGATTTCTTTTTTTTTTAAATTGCATTCAACCTATCTCTGTGAAGGTATTACACTTCAATTACAAGCATTTCCAAAGGGCTCGATTTAAAATATATTTTTGAGGCTCAGGAATGGCAGGGTTAATGTTCTTACAAGATGAATTGTCAGTGCTCAGCAAAACCTTTAAATGCCATGACTTCACATCTTTCTACCTCATCCTCCAGAAACAAAATTCCAGTCGCCATGCCGACCATGGCATGCCAGCACCTTACTTTCCGCAGGAAGCTCTTTGAGATTCGTACGACTCTACCGGTTAGAGGATTGGAAGGGAAGCGTGAGGTTGCAGCGAAACCGGCGGAAATGAAGTGACATGAGACATGGCATTGAGGCCATTCATACAATGAACCGTTTCAGCTGGCAGCCTTCATAATTCATAACTTTTACTTCATCACTCATGTTTCAGGCAGCACTTTTCATTTCAATTAAACCTTTACATTATAAGTTCAAGTCATTCCAGGACAAAGACTATAGGGATCAGGAGCTGGTCTAGCAGTAACATCTACGGGCAGCTCTTTGTATTCGCCTGCAAACTGACTCTGATTGGACCTACTGTAGGTTCAAATCTCAGTCACGTCTTTCTGATGGTGACGTTAAAGGTCGGTCCCAGGCGTAAATAATCCTATTTGATTGATACACGTCTGTCAAAACTCAATTACACACACACACACACACACATATTAGATATTGGGAAATATATTGCTAAAACCAAGCTACGATTACGAATGTACATGTAACAACAAGCTGAAGAATCAATATTGTGCTCCTGGTTCAACCAATAATCAGCAGATATACTTGGCTTTGGCCATCTTCAATGTCGAAGTTCTGAAGACAAGCATTTCTCTGTACAGTACAGGTACAGGTACATGTACCTTCTCTTGTCAATGCATTAACACAATTTCATGTTTGTGTCACTTCTATGCAATATGCCATGATCCTATGAATATATTCATGCACCACAAATACCAATAACAAAAATTAGTAGATTGCTAGATGGTTTGCAGTTCTCCCGTTGATAGAGATCACTGTACGTGATTTTATCCAACTTGTTTCATTTGCAAATTGAGTCAAGCCAGCATATTCCTCATTTTTGTCATATTGGGAGTACCACAGTACAGAAGAAAAAATGTACCAGTTTCAATACAAAACAAAAAAGGGAAAGTCAAAAATTCTACCTCACCTAATTTCTGGAAAAGTGGATTGAGAGTTTGAGATACATGTATATGGTTCTCAGCAAAGCCTTCCGCATTCACAAAAATTGTGGCTGTAGCATACATGTGTAGATCATCTAAATTGAGGTCATACATTTGTACAAATGTAGGCCAGCATGTATGCACTTTAAATGCATGCCACTGATTTTGTGGAGGGCATAATATACCTGACATGTGATAAACATCTTGTTGAACATGAGTGTATCATCTTGATGCACATACAGATTTCATAATGCATTCATACACAACCTACATGTCCATCTCATAAATACATGTGTAGGGTGCTACAATGTGACCTACTGTACATGTATCTTTACAGTGAACATGTACATGTAAATTTGACCACTTGTGGCCTGCTAGTCAAATTAAAATATACTCTGTCCTACAAGTATTTGAATACAGCAAGCTGAAAATTGAACATTATTGATTAACAGTGACAATTGTGTAACCGATTCTACTGCAAAAATAAAGAAGTTTATCGATCAAACAGTCATGAATTTCTCACAGGAGTCAGTGTTTATCTGAAGCCAGATTACATTGTATGTTTACATGTACATGTATACATGTGATCTTTCATATAATGGGGTTTTAATACATGTATGCATCAAATTCAGGATTACAAAGATTTGCATATAATCTACATGTACAACTGTACTAACAATCATATCCATGAAAATTAGCAATATTTGCAACACATTTTTAATCCCTTTCTGCAAGAAACTCTGAAAAGGAATAAGTAATTTCCTGGTACATTTCATGTAAAGTCCTTCTACATTTGTGTATATCATTTCATTGCGTGGAGAGGTAATTTAAAATAATGCAAGACTCGCAAGCACAGGTCGGTGGATATATTCCCTTATCCTATCTCCTGTGCAACTTTCAACATCGATCAAGTGTCAGCAATGAACCTCCCGCATGGCAGAGAAAAGACGGGGTAAACTCTCAGCGCAGAAAGTAGCCTTTCAAATAACCTCGAACCCGAAATCAATTGTTAATCAGACGCTTTATTTTCGGCAGCCGTTACTTCTGAATGGAGTCTCCAGAAATGTATTGGATGTCACATCCCACCGAGCCAATTTCAAATGAGCTCCATCAGCCCATTTCATGTTCAAAAGATCATCAGCAAGTAACATGCACTACATCAAGTGATAAGGTATTATAGATGAAAAATAAAAATATTTTCAAGAAATTAAATACACAGTATGTACATGAAGGTTACCTGCTGGAAGCAAGGGCTCCACATGATCATACCATGATGCTGATGAGAAATATGCAATATCATCTTTTCAATTCAAGCTTTTTTTTTCTCCTTTTTTTTTCCAATTTAAGCTTTTGCTCATCAACTATAAATAAGTTAACCCTTTCGAGACAATTGACCACATTTTGTGGTTTGGCCCAATAACTTTTGATTTAGAGCCTTAAAAAATATACCAGATGCATGAGTAGAAAGAGTAAAAAATTCTGCATATACTAGTACTGTGTCCATTTTTGTTGCGTGATCATATTGCGTTTGATGTCAGGAATTTTAAAAAGGAGAATAAGATTGAACATCCTTAAATTGGCAACACATTGAGAGATTCAAAATCATTGTTTTTTGTCCAAATTGGCAACTTTTTCAACTTTTCGACAAAGTTCCTAACCATGTATATTATTTTCAAGACATCACATCTAATTAGAACCATGTAGCACTAAAAGAAAAATATTATTGTTGCCAATTTGCAGAACAAAATGTGATCAATTGAGCTCTTAAATAATTCCTGTCTCGAAAGGGTTAACTTCAAACATATTTTTGTCATGTTTCGTGGCACTTCATACATCTTTATTGAATTCAGTCTTAGTCTTAATCAAAGTTGTATCTAGCATTATTTCATAAACATGCAGTAAGTGATTTATGCAGCGACTGTATGCACATCCGGAAAATAGCATTGTAAAACAAACAACATGTAGCAAGCTACATAAACACATACATCTGTTTGTTTGTGCTTTGATATGCAGAGGCACATCCAAGTATCCTCAAGATTCAGGACTTCAGAGGATCTTCATATTTTTTTTAAGGATCATCTCACTCAAACAAGTATACAAATTTTCCTTTCAATTGTCTTTCTTTCTTTCTCTTTTTTACCTCCTTGATTTCCTCTTTCCTTCATGAAAAGTGTATTAAAACATTCCAGGATAGTGTCTGGAAGCTACATTTGTGTAGCAGCCTCAACCTACAAGACGGCTGCAAAAGGCTAAAGGTGACTTAAATCTTGGAACTGAAAGTGTGCCTGTTGACTGATCATGTTCCCTTCCAAACAAGCTTCAGAAAAGCCAGTGGAAATTGAACATTCAATTCCCCCGTTTGTAACTTGAATCTCTCTGCTATAACCCTTTTCCTTTCTTCAAACTCCTTCCCTCGTCTGTCTCCCAGGCATGGGTGAAATTGAAAAACCCCATCCAAACACTTCTCGCAAAGTTGTGAAAAGGAGAATCAAAACCGGCGGGAGGGCTTTCGCCTCTTTTGCGCCGAGTTCACACAATGACCAACTCCTAACAGAAGTATTGTGAACTGAGAGTTTCTTTTTTTCAACATTAACATAAAACTATACCATGCAAATTTCTAAGTCAGATATGATAATTAAAAACTTCAAGGGAATATTTAAACAATAGTTATAATACAAAAGTACATGTACATATAGAACACCCATGGGGAAATATATGTACTTGTATCTACAGAGCAGTCTGTGGAATAACTGCAGTGTGCTTTTATAAGAATTAAAAAAAAGACATCCATTATGATAAATTAAACAATCCCTAATACCAGTGTGGTTGGTGAATAATGTACATGTATTTCCCAGTTTTTATTGTTTTTGGTGAATAAATAGCGTGAACAATGCATGAATTTCCTGTCTATTATCTAGAATTAAAAAATGATCTTCTTCAAAATGGGGTACCTGTAAAAGTGAACACAGCTTGTCTTCTTCTGTTCCAACCCCTCCCCTTTTTATCCATTCTTCTCTTTCTCATTCAATACCATATGCCATGTGGAGTTCCATTTCAACAGCAATGGAATGTTCACATGGTCCACAATGGGTCTCCATTTGAATTCGTCACCCCCAAACTATTAACTTCTATTCCAAATCGTTTTCTAGTATTCCTTTGCCCTTTATTATCCTCCCCAAACACACTTAATCCTTTCCTTCAATTTGGCAACCACCCTCCAGGTATTCTATTCGGATATGCCTTCCAGTTTCTGTCACCTTTCTCACACTCTTCAACCTTGCGGAATACGAGAATACATAGCCGCCTCCTCTACCATTCTCTACAAATCACCAGTTTCTAGAAATTGCAATTTACAATACAATTCGATTTCAAATGCTTTGTCCTTCAACAAGCGATGGCATCACGTACAGTGACTAAACTATCCTGGAACCATTTCGATTTTTTCCATATAAACAGTTGTGACTACAATAAATAATTCATTTCATTCTTTGGGCTGGTATTGCAGTCAGATCTCATTTTTTTTCACTGAAAGACTTTCACCTCTCTCTAGAATTTGACAGAAGCTGTAAAATGAGACCTACATGATTGTACACCAAGACATGAATTGAACATTATTCCTCTCTGTAGGAGGTCTTGAGGTTTTACTCAGAACAGAGAACAGAACATCGGTGGTCATAAGTGGGACTATTACTCCTAAAGACGCAAGCTGAAAATAGCCAAACCGCAACTCCCATAATATCATAATAACCAATCCCCTTCTGCATTCAATCAACTTCTCTCTCTTCTCATCTCTCTATTCTCCCCCACCAAACAATGCCCCTTTTCCACTCACTTGCATACCCCCAATGCATAAAGACGTTCTCCATTCAATTTCAATTTCTACTTTCACTCTTCACTACCAAACCACTACATTCTTCTCTCTCTCTCTCTCTCTCTCTCATACAATGGACCCAGTATCAACAATGTTTCCCCTTCTCAATGTTTCAGCACGCTAGATTTTCTCTTTTCTTCTTGGCCAAACCGCAACAAAAGATGTTCCGTCAATCCACTGCACACAGACAATGAGAAGAGCATCTTTGAGATAAGAATAGAGGGAGTGGGAAGAACCACAAAGGTCATTCATCAATGCACTCACTAAACTACAGGTCACCACTCAATAGACATTAACTACGCAGTACTTATGGTACAACAATGTAGACAGACGTAATGTACAGTATGATGAAGGATATTACATAACTGCAACGATAACATACATGTACATAGGGTGCACTTATTTTTCCCTGCTCATTATCAGTACAAGCAGATGGAAAGAGAATATTTGATTTTTCTCTGTCCCCTATCTTATGTTGCAGTGAAAAAAATAAGCGGGGGCTAAGGGCGATTAGCCCCCGAAACTCTTGAAAAAGCCACCGTAAATGAAAAAAGAGCCACCGTCAAATAATATTTTTGCCCATGGGTCGTAGTGCATTAAAATCCCTGAACACAATAGGTGGACCTCGAAGTAGCCCTCGCAAAAGATATTTTATTTTTTACACTGTTATGTTGAATATACATGTACTGCAATGGAATTATGTACATGTAGAGTATTCTTTTTCTTCTTGCAGCATTTTATGCTCAAGGCTTTCTCCTTTCTGTTCTTTCAATCAGCCAAAACTCTAAAATCTAAATCTCTTGATTCTTGACAGGCTTAAAATAGAAGTTATTTTTACCACCTAAAGTATACAAGTAAATGTAGTTTACTTCTTCCCACATGTAGATATAATTTAGTAGTAATTGCTACTTTATGTAAAACGTCTAGAACCTTTGTCACAAAAATTGCCAATATTCTCATTCTGAATAGTAGAAGGATTCTGAAAAGTGCATTTTTTTTTCCCATCTGAAGGGCATGCTTTAAAAGGTGCCACAAAGATTTATGATATTCGGTTCCAACGAAACCTGATGCCCTGGCATTACAACATAGGCAACAGACTCCCCGAGCAGCAAGTATATCCATAAAACATGACAATGCGATGACACATGTGACACTCCAAAATCACTATAAATTCAACTTCTTAAACCATTTTTTTCCCTCTGCAATCCCATCCTGTGTCCCTATCGACACGGCGTATCGAATGACTGAAATCCAATTCCATATTTGGAGCAAATAATTGGGTTAAATCTTTACTGTTCGCTCAGGAGAGCTTGGATGATAATTAGAGCAGGTTGAAACTCTGGCAAATCCACTTGTTACATGAGACTGCGCTTAGGAACCTGTCAGCGGAATGAAATACGCAGCGAAGGTGAACTGGGGTGAAGAAGTAAGGAATCGTGATGGCAGCAGGGTAGGGACGTGATGCAAGATGAAGACAGTGATGACACATTTGGGAGAAAGGAAAAATTCAAAATTCAGATTGGCAGAATTCTTGAGAAACTGGAAATGGGAGAAATATTTCTTTTGCTCAAAATGTGACTACTTCTACTTTTACTTTTCAGCAAGTCCGCACACTACATGTACAATGAAAATTGAAATGCATAGAATCACAGAGCTGTATTAAGCCTATATGTACTTGCCTTAGAATGCAATCAAAAAGAAGAAAATGGAAATTACATCGATATCATTTTGGATAGTTTGCCAAGCAAACAATAATACTACTTTGCAGACCTTTTGTATGTTTAAAGTGCTAAAATCCCAATTACTTGAAGAAAGTGACACCATATTCATTATAAAATTTAATTAAAGAATGTTAGCATAATGCAAGTATAAATAAGTATTATTGTACAGTACATGTACATAGAAAAGTAAAAAATGGCACAAGAAGAAAGAGAAGAGTAAAATGGAACACAAAAGAAACAGAAATATAAGATTTATGAAATAAGTACAAGTAACATAAGATAAAGAAGTGGGGAAGACACAAGAAAGTGACAGATAAATTTTGCACAGAATAGAGATGCATCACCAATGAAAACTGAGGATAAGACCAAGAAAATTGGAAAATTGAAATTTTGACAGATCCATCCTTCAACCATTTAGCAGAAAGCATGCATCTACCAAAGAATTTCATCAAAATGGGGATAAGAATAGAAAATGAGAATAAATTTGCATTTACTATAGAGGATGAAAATATGACAAAAGTGAAAAATACCTTCCTGATGAGAATAGACCATTCAAACAAAAAAATTGTATACAGCGGAAAAAGTCAATGAGACACATAAGCCCAGGGGCAGTGTTAAATATAAGAGGATTATGGGACAGATGGATTAATGTTCATTTCTACATATAGGTTAAAGATTCCAAAGGCTTTTTAAAAATATGGAACCTGAAGATATATGGGAAAGCTGATAAAATATTCATAAATCTGGATCCTTTGTCCCCTCTTCATTCTTGAGAATGGAACAGATATGTCCACTGTAGAAATATGGGGCAATTAGGAAGATTGCAAAGCAGTGAAAAATTGAGAAAAGCGGGAAAGTAACAGTGATAAAGCAGAGAGTGAAAGAGGGATAGTAATTGGATGTAAAGACAGTTGAATGATAAGAGACAAATTAATCTCAAAAAATTCTCAATGAAATTGTGATCAATATTTATCAAGGTGCAATTCAAGGAATTTGTATACAGTGGAGAGAGGGAGGAGAGATGAATGGGGTTGTAGTTTTTCAATAAGAAAATGGTAGAAATGACTCAAAGAGGAAAGAAAGGGTAGAAAACAGAAATAAAAGAGCAGAGAAGGGACTAGATATAAATATTACTATTAAAAACAAGTATGGTATAAGAAGGACAAAGATATAGAAAATGACAAGGGGAAATTAAAGGAGCTGTAAGTTGGTATCGATCATTAACTACATGTACTGTAGGCACAGTCGTTAATCAATGATGTGAATTCTATAGCTACATGTATTTACATGTACATGTACATGTACATGTAATGTCTTAAACTACAAACTTATCAAAATTCCTTTAAACTCAAAACATATTCTTAATACATCTACATGTACGTTGAAGAACACCTTCAATATTTTGAAACAAAACAAAATGTAACAGTTGGATTTTTAGGACTACAGCATTGTTAGCAGGGCAGGAACTACAAGTAGATCTCAATACTCGACTTGGGGATGGATCGGCTGGACATGGCGCCAATTGGAGAGCGTTATCTGGGCTATGTACCACTATCAGGTGATATTTACCACTTGAACATGTCTAGCAACCCCCTGTGGTGTTTGATGTTAGCAGACAAAATTATCTGGGTTAATTTGTGAGAAAACAATGAAACATCCTTAGGTCTTTAGTTTCAGGACAGAGATATGATCTATCAACTCAAGTTTAAGTGTCTACAGTTCCACATCAGGACCCATGCCTTGCCCACAAGGCTGTCATAAATTTGCCCTAAACTTTGCATGGAAACAAGATCATATAATGGTACAGTCATTGTATGCATTCAGATCTTTATGCATCCCGTACAGATACACGTACATTACATATTGGCAAATGTACATGAACAATAAACTATAAAAATGTACATGTACATGTATATCCCATAGAGACCTTTTAAGCCATTTGCTATAGATTATTTAATCCATTTAAAATTGATCATCAACATTTCCATTTGGTATATAATGCATCCACTTATATGCTGTTTAGACAATTAATTTTAAATGGTCCAAACAGAAACTTATAACATCTAGTAAAAATCTTTATGCATCCCGTACAGATACACGTACATTACATATTGGCAAATGTACATGAACAATAAACTATAAAAATGTACATGTACATGTATATCCCATAGAGACCTTTTAAGCCATTTGCTATAGATTATTTAATCCATTTAAAATTGATCATCAACATTTCCATTTGGTATATAATGCATCCACTTATATGCTGTTTAGACAATTAATTTTAAATGGTCCAAACAGAAACTTATAACATCTAGTAAAAAAAATTACACACAAAGTCGTATACAATGTATACAGTTGTACCTGTATTCCAGAATATTGAGATCCTCCACAATATACACATATCTAAATGTTTGTGTATTACATGTAACTAATCATGCATTTTCTCCACAAGAAGAATACATAATGTAATAATGATGCAATAGCAATCAATATTTGTTAGCTACCACCCCCCCCCCCCCCCTCCAGTCAGTAAAAAGAATTTCACACCAAGTCTGAATAAATGAATGCAATAACTAGTCATTTCCAACGCCATTATGGCATGGATGTATTTTACAAGGATCATTTCCATTTGTATACACAGGCGCCATTGTACGTCAAATATCATTGAAACGGGTCCATTGAAAGATGACCAAACAAGAGTTGGACACACAAAAATCAATGCTACAATAGTCTGAGAATAAGCACTGCACTGTACACGTAATACAATACAGATGTACATGACACATGTACATGTACATGTGCATGGTATGCAAAAGCAGTAAACGTAAGCTACACAAGTTCATGGGAATCAATCTAGGCCTACATGTACAGGGTCTTCAATTTTAAAACAACAAGTAACAAGTACAAGTACATAAGCAAATGTACATGTAGGCCTAACTATAAATGTGGACCTGCAAGATTACAATGTCAATGTACAAGCAGAGTGGGTACCCCCCCCCCCCCCACAAAAAAAAAATAAAATACATAAATAAATAATCATGTTTTTTTTTTAAATCACTGATTAACATCTTGATTTTTTTTTTAAGTGATGTAAACAAATTCATCTTATCAATTGTGATAAATAGCTACATATTTGAAATTGTCCTTTTTTTCATGCATACGTACATGTACATGAACATGTACATGTACATGTTAAAATAGAATATCCAAGAACTTGAAAATAACATTGGTAGGACCTGTAGATATTTAAACAATGCATGTTTGTTTCCCTGAAAATTTTCCTCTTGCCTGACTGCGAAGGAAAGCGGTAATCACATAAACCAAGGTCTGCTTTTTAGGACTAATAGTGACCTGCACCTTGAACAAATGAACCCCACTGGCAGTCAACATCCATACCATCCATGCCATGTTAATTCCATCCCTCCATTAGTCATTTATTCAAACAATGATACCACACAAATTGCATTCAACGGTTACAGCAAAGAAAAATCTTACAACTCTTATCATCAACCAGCATCTACTGAATGTAACCAAACACATTTATCATGTAGACTTACGACATTTACAGGACAGACTACCCGCAATTGATAAGTTTAACATAAAATCATAATCTTTGTTTGTACCAGTAGTAATTTGAAGATCACTTGATTATACATGTAATCAATCAAATTGTGAGTGTGTTTTTAATGTATTACTTTTCAATGATTCACAATAGACAATGATATACAATGTTCACTGTAGGTCTCCTTTATCCATTTATCTTTGATATAGATTTTTTTTTTAAAGATAATTTATTTCTAATAAACACTTTACAATGGTCCCACTCCTATTTATTTGAAGAAACATAACCAAGTTGTTTTGGGTTTTTGTTTTCCAATAAGAATCTGTACATTATGCAAACTAACATTTTATTAAATTGTGGTATCACAATGATATATGAATCATCTTTTCATCATCAGAAGTTGAGGTTATCATCTGCATTGATTTACTTGCAGATGAAACACAAGATTCTGCCACATAATGTAGCGTACATGTCCAGCATACAAATGCCTGCCTCCACCAGCTTTGTAATGGGACGGTGTACAGTGTGCATGCCAGACAAGGCTCTCTCTCTCTAAATGCATAATGTGTGTGCACAATGCAGAGTTTTGGAGTATGCTTTACACACCACCAAGCCCGCTATCTAAACACTGGCATGGGACCGCACAGTGTAAGAACACTTCAAACAGAAAGAGAGAAAGAGAGAAATAAAGACTTATCTTCTTTCTATTTAGCACATGGTTTTAAAGAATGACTAATATGGTGTATAGCTTCCAAATTCTCAGAAAAGGCAAAGTAAAGAGGCATTATTAAGACATGGCATTTATCCAAGTCAAATTTAATCATTCACGTCAAACAAAATCTGGATGCATTAGAATTTAGATCGGAGTTTAGTCGAATGGAAGGAGAAAAAGAGACACAGAGAGAGAGGAGAGACAGAGAGAGACAGAGGAGGGGAAAAAGAGGAGAGATGAAGGGTAAAAATTAAAACAAGGAGAAAGGGATAAGATGAGGAAGAAAAGTATCCTTCTATAAACAAATGAAAGATATGAGTGAGAGTAACAGAGAGACTTGAGAAAGATACAAAAAAAGGAACCTACACATGTACCAAAAATGAAATTCAGGCAAGAGGATATGACAGAGAATGAAGATGAGAGAAAGAGATACGTGTCGTCAGATACACATGTTCTCATACACAGTAGGTGAGGCCTATACCTTTCCATTGTGGTTGCTTTAATTTCTTTTAATTAACTTGGAATATGCAGGACCTCAGCCAATTAAAACAAGGTCTGAAATAACAGATTCAGCCTCAATCATTATTCTGTAGGCCAACAGAGACAATTATATCAAGGAGTTATCAATGAAACTTTGGTGATAACTACTTGGTTATACACTGTACATGTACATGTACATGTATGTATGTTGTAGACTTACATGTGTATGAGTACATACTGTATATGTAATGTAAACCTCAACATAAATTAATGTATATTGTGGAAAAATCTAAATACAGAAATAAATTGTTTTTCTGCAAAGCAAACCACAAGAAATTCATTCCAGCTGACAATTATTTTGTTTTTCAAAAATAAAAATTCTTGTTCCATTAACCCTTTTTTCATCAGCAGAATTTTCCATCCCAATAAACAGGCAGTAATAAACATATTTCCCCGCACAAAGCCAGAATAAATGGCTCGCTCGCGGGACGCTTTCCAATTGTACCTGGCTGTCTATCCGAAACAAATTCACCGGAAAATCTCCCATCGCCCAGGAACAGTGATAAATCTCGTTTTCCCTCTCCCCTATTCTTTTTCTGAGGGAGCATTTAGTGAAATGGGAAGGGATAGAATGGAAGGGAGGCTTATTGGGGTCGAGTGCAGGGGACCAGAAGCAGAATGAAAGGTCTTTGGGATAATCTATTCAGACTGTGTGGAAGCAGATCAGGCGAGGAGAGGGGAGTGAAGACGGAGCTTTTCTATATGGAGCCCTTTATTGAATTCTCTGTGGTTTATCCCATGTACACTGTAGGCGAACTGCAGACTGAAGCATAACACATCAAGTCGATATGTACAAATGTAGGCCTACACAAAAAGTATGCACATATCTCATCATACATGTACGTAGGCTTAAATGTACATGTGGCTTACAGACATCACTAACCAGTATTTTAAATCTACCAGTTTTGGTCCAATTCTCTTTCATTTAACATATCAAAAATATCAATGAACTACATATACATTATGTAGGATGAACCACACATGTACTGTATTTGCATTCATGCTAATTTCTATTTCATCTCTTTTCTCTTTCAATCAATAAAAAATTGATTCTGCACACTTTTCACATATTTGTAGCTCATATGAAACAGAGAGAGAAGACAGTCTCAAAAAAATTGCAATATCATGCTGTATACACATGTAAGGCAATATGTTCACAAAAGAAGATAAAATCTTATCTACATGTTCCTGAATTCTTCTTCTTGCACCGGTTAATTTATCACAGTCAAACATGTTTTATATCAAAACCCACTTGTACATGTACGTACATGTACCTGCATGATATCAGGATATCAGCAAACAATGTCATTTGAGGACAACCAAAATAATTCCAACAAAAAAGAAAAAAAAAGAGTTAATGGACAGAGAATTGTTGATATTTACGTGCATAGTGCATACATGTACCCTGCAGTCGTACCCTACATATACACGGCTTTCGTTCACAATAACAATCATTCGTATCAGGACGTGTCATCTCAGTATCATTCACAAAAATACTGCATTATCAGTCACAATACCCTAGTCAGGTTCACACAAAGGGAGCTAAACTTTAAGTTCCGCTTGTAACGCCGAAACCACTAGCAGCGGGGGTCCTCCGTCGCAGTTTCGGACAGTGTGGCCAGAATAAACGTTAAGTTTCACAAGCTCGTAGTTCGAAAAAAACCTCGCTGTTCATGTTACATGTCCGGGTCATACCCTTTGCGCGAACTATGAACACAGGACCTGTATGTGTACTGTACACACAATCGGTGTTAACAATGACATTCACTTGGCTTGTAGTTTCAGAACAACGAGCATCGTGTAGTTTAATCAAGGAGCTTTCTGTGATAATTCCTTGGTTTAATAGTAATTTTTGAAAAATCAAAACAGCCATTAAAAAAAAACAACAACAGAAAACTGGAAAAAGTAGAAATACAAACAAGCTGATTATTATTAATTATTGGGCTGTCAAATGAAGTTTAGCACATCTACAAAGTTCAGGCACATGTAGTTTGATGCCAATACAGGAAGTCATTCATTCATCCTCAATTTCCGGACAAGTTTAAAGAGTAGTCAATGATCTAACAGAGATCATAAATCGATGTTATAAAATGCATGCATAAATCTACTTATGGGACAAAATTAAGCAAATATACCTTTAATCAGATTACTTTATATAGAAAATGTGAACGTCTGCCATCTCTGGCCTATGGATGCAAACTCTACATGTTTGTTCCACTTTCGTTAGAAGACAAGATAGGGGAAAAACATTCATCCTGTGTTGAAGTTTAATCAAAATGAATCATACTTTTCTGAGAAACCATTACATGTATCTGACTTAATTTCCGATGGAAATTTGAAGTATAAGGATCAACAATACTGGCAGGTGTAGTGGGTGGGTGGGTGTAACTCCATTTACAAATATATGCTAACCAAATCAGTAGAAACAGGCTAAATGATCTGCTAAAATGCAGTCCAGTGTTTATACTCAGAACTAGGTTGAGGGTAATGTTTACTGAACTTGCCTCCCATGATCTAGTAAAAGAAATAGAGGAGAGAGAAAAAAACAATCTCTTCAAAACAACTGAAAGAGTAAGAGAGAGGGCAAACACACTAACAATTATTATGCATTTTACAAACAGTTGTCTATTCTTGGAGCAGTGAACAAAGGTTAGCAACCTCCAATGCAAGGATATGCTAGCCTGTTTTCAAGGAGAAGGTCGTATTTCATAAAAATGAATGTTGGTTTGGAAGTATGAACAGGTTGATTTATACACTAGACTCAAACTGCTACATGAATCTCAATCTCTCATCTTAGAGTAGTTGTAGAATACCAAGTACATGTACATGTATGCACATTGACAGAGAGACTAGTCTACAGACTCCAGACTCAGTCCAATACATTTATACTTCAAGAAGATAAACCTCCTATGCCTGAAAGGGAGGCAAGTGGCATGTTAGAGCTGCACTGCTGCACCTGAGTGAATCAAGAATATACTACTTCATGCAAGATGTACATGACTCACACTTTGGTGTCAATCAAAATCTCTGACTATACTGCCAATTTGCATAAGGGCCTATGCATCATCCAACTGGACAACTGGACTTGGTCACCACTTGGAGAAAACTCCACTCTTTTAGTATCTCTCTTATTTAAAACAGATGCAGAAATATGGGGCAATTTGTTATACATGTACAATTTCTATTAGGCATGAGATGAGTCATTGGACAATTCAAATTTTGTCTCTTCTTCTTTTTTTTTTTGAAGAGTCACTTACAAAATGGATTCCCTATAGATACATCTTCTATTCCAAAGACCTAAACTTTATCTGGGCAAGGTCCAACCTATACATGTACGTAATTCTGTCTTACAACACAGGTCAGCACACCGCCCGGGTTTACGTGCTGTTTGTAACGTTTATTGTACATTCCAGAATGTCAACATACTTCAAACTACTACAGTTGACAAAACTGAGTGCATAGATTCATCAAATTATAAATAACATAAAAGATAAGAAAGTTTAATAGCAATGATAATGAGGGATTACAAAGTTTCTTCGAGCATGGTGAAACTGCACGTTCTCCCAAAGATTATTTTGGTTTGAAATTGACAGTTGGCCTTCTTATAATTAATACATGTAAGTGATCATTTTTCTGTCATCCAAATACATTTTATAAATTTTTGACTTAGCATAATGTCCATAACGGACCCGGGGCTAAGATAAAAATTCATAATTTAAGAAATCAAGTCAAAATTTATTCACACGATGTGATCAATTACCACTTCCCAAGTCACAAATGAACTAAAACATGCACATACACCTGTCCATGTAGCCCTACATGTTGTTAAATCTGATCGGCAAAGAGAACCATAATACAATATAGACTCCCATAAATTTCCTCCATCTTTTTTTCCCTATTCATTTGAAGATCTGCTTCTGTGTAAACTAATCCCCCCCCCCTTTCTCTGCCCCCATCCCCAACAAAGAAAACAAAAAATTTTAATCGATAGAAAAGGTGAGATTTTCCATTATTTACAATTCTTAATGGGTTTTTTCCTCCAGTGCTCCCATCGTCCCTTGCAGTTTATGCAATGCCCCCCCCCCCCTCCACACAGCCAAACCCGAACTCATTCCCATTCATAGAGTACATGTACACATGACAAAGTACTTGAACAAGACTGGGTACTTAAAGCCTGAGATATAAGCTACGTTCATACGGGACTTGGAGTTTCGAAACTTTAAGTCAGCAAAACTTAAAGTTAACGAAACAATGGCTCACTAACAATGACGAGGGATCACACGGCCCCGAAACAACGATGCTCATTGTTCTGAGACTACAAGTCGAGCAATCGTCGTTTAACATGAGCAGAGAGGTCATCATTAACAACGAGATTGCTAAAACTGTCCACTAGGGCCTACTGTCCACATGGTCCGTAACTACAACGAGGATCCCCCGCTGCTCATGGTTTCAGTGTTAATCACGAGCTCGCTTGTGGTTCTGGAACTACAAGATAACTACAAGATAACTTACAGTTTTGAAACTACATGTACAAGCGAAACTTAAAAGTTTAGCTCCCTTCGTGTGAACCTGACTATAAAGTAAAAGGGTAAACTCACACTAGTCTGCAAGCACAGACCCTAATTTGACACTTTATCAGAAAATCATTGTGTCTTGTGTCTTGAGAAGAGCCTAATACAGCTACATGTACATAACTGTACATAACTGGGCGTTGTGGCGTGCGCCTGTAATCCAGCTAACAGTGGAAGTTATAAACTGATTCAGCGGACCCAGGTTCGAAACTGAGTCACGTCTTTCGGATGGTGACGTTAAAGGTCGGTCCCCAGACGTAAATAATCATATCTGATTGATACACGTCTGTAAAAAACCCAATTACACACACACACACACACCTACTGGTCGTGTCCTACAGTACATGGCCTATGGTAGTCTTACAGCGCAGACTCTCTTGTACGACAGACCAGGGTTTGTGCCTGCAAACTAAACTCACACCTGTGTAAATCAAGCTTTGTTGATTGAACCATGGAGAGGGATAGAGATGAAAAGCAAATTGAGTTGTACTGAGGGTCAATTCTGTCCTCAATGGCCTACCAATTCATAACAACAGACCAACAAAAATTAATATCCTTTCTCCCTCAGGGTCATAAATTTTGAGAGACAGGAATGGCCTTGGTTTGGGGTTGTGTTTCAGGAGCTCAAGCCACATATATCATCTTAAATGACTTTTGATTGTGTGCTCTATGGAGTTGGTCAAATTTACATCCTCTGGTCAAACTTAGATCCTTTCATCTTGCTTCTCCCTGTTATTCCATTTTTTTTTCTTCAAAACTTTGAATCACATGGGGTCACTGATCAGTATGCTGTCACTCAAGCTCTGTATACTTACAGGTTTGCTTTCAAAGTTAGCCCCTATTACCCATCATTAATAACTTGGATCAGTTTAATAATCAGTTATGTCCATCCATACTGTATATAAAATAGGAATGAATAATGCATTGTAAACTGTAAACTGTAAAAATAATTATACACTGTAAACTGTAAAGTGCTTTGATCAGTAACTAACTGGAAAGGTGTCATATAATTGCAGGTATTATTATTATTATCATTATTAATGAAGTGCTGTCCAATTATTGTTATATACATGTAACATATCCAAGAATTAATTGTTCCTCTTCAGTCTTCACAGAGCCCTCACTCAGTCACTATTTTCTTTTGCCTGGAAAAATACATGTACATGGTGTCATAATGAATACCAAACAAGTTACACACATGTGATGTACGTATGCAAAGTTGCAAACTAAAATGTGCAGAACATATTCATGGCATGTTGCCATTAAAAAAACACGCAAAAAGATACAATAAATCAGAGATCGCTAAAAAATACATCCCTCCCTCCCCAATAACCCAACTGGTCTTTCAATTTCAGATTTAAAAAGCAGTTGAACTTTAAGGGTTAATTGAAATATCACCTTGCCAACATGAGTACATGTACATCAACACACCAGACAAGGTGACATCTTTATAACACCTGAATGACATTACACCTGCAAACAAGGTGTAACAAATTATGTGTAGGCCTACATGTAAATCAATCCTAGCCAATGGATGAATTGAGATATCACATTACCAACAAAGTAAATCACCACACCAGACATAGTGACACCTTTACATGTACAACACCTGCATGACATTACACCTGCAAACAAGGTGTAACACATTATGTGTAGGCCTAAATCAATCCTAGCCAATGGATGAATTGAGATATCACATTACCAACACAGTAAATCACGACACCAGACATGGTGACACCTTTACATGTACAACACCTGAATAACATTACACCTGCAAACAGGTGTAACAAGTCATGTGTAATCAATCCTAGCCAATGGATAATGCAGGATGAGAGCCTAAGAGAAAGGGTAGTCAGGTGAAGGCTGTGTGCCTGTCTACATGTAGCTCTGAGAGACAACTGCTGCAATATTGGATGGCATGGCACGATAGAAAGGGTATCGAGATTAGATTACAGCCATAATGTGCAAGGTAGAATAACTGAATTTGACTTCCAAATGCAAAGGGACATACTTCCTGAGCGACTCAAATAGAAGATGGCAAGCATTTTGTTATTGGGCATCTTCTGAGCATCTGAGTGAGAAAAATGCAAAAGGGTAAAGTAGAATTTTCAACAAAAAAAAGAAGATACATTAAAAATGCATGAGAGGATTGCATTTCTGCATCAGATGAAATGATGTGCATCTCAGATAATTCTTTTAATTTCAAGTGATGAACTTCCACAAAAAATGGCTTGAATGTCTAGTGCAGTACAAGCTACATGTACAGGGAATTTTTATTGTTGGATTGCATTTTAAGAGGCTCTTTCCCACTGCTATGTTCTATATTCTTCCCAATTTCACTTTAAACAAACATTAAATTTGTACAATACCTTCAATTGTGTATTTCCAGGCTCTTTGCCTTTGATGGAAATAAACAAAAATTCAATAGTATCTCCTCGGGAACTTTAGTGAATCTTACTTTCCTTAAAACTTTTCCTTAAAAATGTGATCTTTATGACAACAAAAAGTGTCAACTTTTGAAGAGTAACTTGTAATTGTAGGCCTACTGGTCTCCCACTATCCCCACACCTTATTGAATATTTGTGGATTGACTTCAAAGACAAGCTTGAGATCAAGTCAGCTGTCCCAAACACTGTATCAAATGCCATTGTCATAACACTGACTGCCTTTTACAAAACATTAATCACTAAGAGAACAAAAGGCATTTGGAAGATTTCTCAGAGACAAAAAATAAGGATCTCCTATTGAGTGGGCGACTTTCAAGAAGATTTAATGGGGTGGTTACTATTCAAAAGGCTCATTATGAGAAGGCTCCCAAGCTTTTGTTGATGTGGGATTTTGTCTGCTTTAAAGAGAGATGAAGGTCTTTGCTAGAGCTTAAGGGGGGGGGGGGGAAGATTGTTTCAGTGTGTCTCTATAGGTTGGCTATTTGACGTCACTATGGAAGTTACTACACTGCAGTAACTAGTAACACTTCCATAGTGTAGTCTACAGTGCAGAATACAAAGTCTGCATTATGCAGTGCATCAGTTTAGTAAATTTGCATGGAAGGGTAGAAGTCTATAAATAGACCATCTTCTCCAGTTGATTAGTAATATAGAAATGTAGAATCTAGGGGTCTATGTGTACTTTCTACACATGAAAAAAAACAACTTTGTATCATGTGTATTGATATTAACTAAAAAGTGGTTTCAATTCTAGTAAATACATGTGTGACTAAATGTAATTTCTAAAATTTAGCTCTTACTTCAAAGGTAGCACTGGTTACTGGAAACTTCTTTTCCTTTTTTTTTTAATTACTTTTGGAAAAATTAAGTTATTCATTTCCACAAGATTTGATTCAATAAGAATAACAGCAATAATAATAGTTAAACAACCTCTAACATTTGACAAGAATAGCAAGATCCAATCCAACTTGAGGTTTGAAGAGTGTCTTCCTTTTGTGACAAAGCATTAATCTCATCATCCATGATCACATAACTACACATGTGCAGATGTCATGGATGTACATGTAAGTTCTATCAGTATCAACTTCAGCTTGTTGTTCTTCGATCACATTCCCATCCACCATTCATCTTTGCTCATCCCAGCCCCAGGACCATCACACACAAATCACATTCACATTTCCAAATTCCAGTTCTTACCGATAATGAATGTTATTCCAATTAAAACGATGTATCCAGACGATGGTCCACAGTAATTTTAAAAGCCGGTTTCAAACGCAAATGGCCTCAGTTCCAAAGTTCAATCTCGTGTAGTCTAACGCAATACAATCGCATCGAAGCGGCGGAGCCGGAGATAAAATCACTGCTTTACCATTGGTAAACATACAGGGGGAACGGTCCCGAAATCCCGCACGGTGGACACACCAATGGCACCGGTATAATGTTGTGGTTCTATGAGGACTCCCCTATGCTTCCCAGACTGTGTCCGCCTGCCGGCGTGCAATTCATTCAGCGTTCGGCGTGGGTCCGTCCTGTGTCCAAAATACCAAAACCGAAATGAGAGTCCCGGACAGAATTTATCGCCTGTTCTGATTCCGTCGTCGTATACTTTCCGTCAGAGGAAGAATTACAAGCTCTTACCCACAGTATATTTGCCGTTCTAAGATGATGTTACTGCGAACTTTCGTGTTTGCAGCTCAGTTGGAATAACCCTAATTATATAGATGAAAAGAAGTCACCGCGGACTACTAGCTGTCGACTGCATAATATAACTAGTACGGAACGATCGTCAGCGCGTCCGCTCGTACCTAACAACGTCGAATCGAATCGAATCGCGCGGATTCTGCGTTCATGATACGGCCGGCGCGCCTGAAATAGGATGGATATGGTGGAAAAAAGTTGAGATAACAACGAACGCGTCCGATCGATAGAGACCCGACCGTCGGCCAACATTCCTCTACAATGTGTCACTGTACATATTGGACTGTCCTTTAAACTTGCATTCTGAGAAATATAAAATATTCAATAACAAATCCTTTCACCATCATGTTTAATCCGTTTATACGAATTCGATTGATATGGATTTGTAAAGATACGTAGTTAATTGTCACCACTCGCCTCCAAACAGGCAAGGTCTATACATCGGGCCAATATGAAATTGTGCCATTTTCGATACATCAGTGGCGAATCTTTATAGGGGGGGGGGGGAAGGAGGGATAAACAGCCCTACTCCTTAAAAACCCACATGACTGTGGCATACCTTTTTAAAAATGCAGACAAACAAAACATGTCCCTCTAATATTGTGTTATGTACCCCCTCAAACTTTTCGACACAATACTGGACCCTTGATAACAGGGGCGGCGGACTCGGGGGAGTGTCTTTTAAAGTGGGGGGGGGGGCACCAACACAAAGGGGCACTTTTAGGGGGAAAAGGGCACCTACAAAGGGTGAAAACAAGGCGCGAAATGCCTCTTTGAGACATTAGTATACCGCTACATTCTGATTAATACACTATCGAGGATCATTTTCGACACATTATTGATTATGTCTTAACATGGTTCTAGATAAAAATTACTTTGCAGTTGAGTGTTATGTGTAATGGTCTGATTATTCATTTGCGAGCGAGCGAGCAAAATATTTAAGATGTTTTAAATAGCAGCTATTTTCCTAATATGATATAAAGACAATGGTAAATGTGAGCGAGCGTAGCAAGCAAGCTTTGGAAACATTTTAGAAAAAAATTGTCCTCCTTCCTGTTATGATTTAGGGGCACTGCTCATTCTTGTATAATTTAGGGAATTGTGCCCCTACTGCCCCATGGTATATATATATATATATATATTTATTTATTTATATATATATATATATATATATAGGTGGGCACTTATCAGAAGACAAAAGGGGCACATATCAAAAGAGAAAAGATAATATTATCAGAAAGAAAAAGGGGCACTTAAAAAGAGACATTTATCAGAGGTGAAAAGGGCACTTATCATAAGGAAAAATTGCACTATTAGAACGGAAAATGGACAATAATCAGACGAAAACAGGGATTCTTGTCTGATTTCAAAGGGGGCACGTATCTGAGCTTTAAAAAGGCACTTATCAGAAGGTGAAAAGGGCACTTATTAGAAATAAGAAGGGGCAGTCATATGAAGAAAAAGGGTCACTTATCAGAGGTTAAAAGGGGCACTTATATGAGATGGGAAAATTGCACTATTAGAACGGAATATGGGCACTAATCAGAAGAAAAACAAAGGCACAGATTTCAAAAGGAGCAGTAATGTCTGAGGTTAAAAGGGGCACTTATCAGAAGGTGAAAAGGGCATTTATCAGAAAGAAGAATAGGGGGGGGGGGTTACAAAGGAAACGGGGCACTTATCAGAGGTGAAAAATGGGCATTTATCAGAAGGAAAAATTGCACTATTCGAACGGAAAATGGGCACTTATCAGACGAAAAGGGACACTTATTAGATTTCAAAAAGGGCAGAAATGTCTGAGTTTAAAGGGGGCACTTATCAGAAGGTAAACAAGGGCACTTATTAGAAAGAAAAGGGGGCACTGTACAAAGAAAAGGGACACTTATCAGCTATGAAAAGGGGCACTTTTGGTGTATTTGAAAAAGTGGGGGGCAGTGTGCCCCCTGCCCCCCCCCCCCCGGAGCGCCGCCTCTGCTTGATAGCACTTTTTAATGTTCTTTTCAAATTTTTCAAAATTTGGGCCCTTTAGAAGAAAAAAAAAAACCCTCTAACTTTTCGACACAAGTGGACCCATAAACATGTTTAAAATATAACAGCATTTGTTATTGTTGTTTTCGAAATTTTTTTTAATTGGACCCTTTAGAAGAAAACAAAATATTGGATCTGCCTCAGTAATACATGCGTATATTCCATATAGTTTTTCCATATTCCATTCAAGAAATGCAAGGTGATAAATAAGAAGAATCAAAAGGATAAATAAACAGCCTATAAGCTGCAAGGTACATTGCAAGGTGTTAGGTCCGTTTCTGAGAATGCAAATCGATCATGTGCAAAACGTAATTTTTAATCATAACCTGGGATTTATCTGGGCAAGTAGCATAAGTGGGACAGTGTAACCCCCTCCCTAACAAGTGACAAAAAAAGGGGGGGGGAGGTAAAAAGTGACAGAAAGAAAGGCTGGGGAAAGGGAACGTGAAAAGAAGATGAGAGGACTACGACCACCCCCCCCCCACCCCACCCCCACTCTCCCCACTGGGACGCATTTCATCCACCTGGTAAAATCATTCCCCTAGTGGGTGATCTCTGGATCTAGCATGAGGTGAAGCTGGCCGCCGCGCCCCGCCCCCCCCCCCCCTTCCTACCCGTGGGGCCAAACAAGAAAATCAATACAACTTTCAGTATGATAGACTACAATACAGAATGCACGCATGCAGGCCGGCTGCCCTATTTAGCCATTTTATCTGGAGAAAATTCCGCCCCTACCTCCCCAATTTATTTTTTAAATCTTTTTTTCATTTATTTCATCCTATTTCATTTTTAGGAATTTCTGGGATATAGCTATAAACTGATAATGTGCCCGCTCCACCCTTCAAACCATGACGAGGGAAAGGGGAGGTAAAGGGGGAGGGGAGGCATGCAGAAGGACAGGCACACACACAAAAAAAGAGGTAATGCTACTCCTCGCATCCCTCCTCCACTCAGTGCCCCACTCTATCAGTGGCGTCTCCAGAAATTGAATTAAAAAAAAAAAAAAAAAAAAGAAGGAGACAGCTGAACCCCCTCTGGAGGGAGAGGAGAAATTTATACCTGAGCTGCAAAAGGCATGCCCACGTGTGCGCGTGTGTGTGTGTGTGTGTGTGCGTGTGGTTTTTTTTTAAATCCTTCTTTTTGCCTTTATACAGAGGGGGGGGGGGGGTGGCATAAACCGACTCCATGTTATGGAGATAATGTTTCTGGCTATGACCAAAACGCTATGGATAAATTTAAAGTTTCAAAGTTTATTTATTTTCCACAAATATATATCTTTTACATTTTTTTTTTTTTTTAAACAGTACATCATGAAAATTAAGAACAAGGAACATATATGTGAATTGGAACATAGATATAACAAAACGCATTCATTGGACTTACACTGTTAAATCGATAACCGGTATGATGTAAATATTGTAATTGTAAAGGAAAACATAGGTGGGGGAGTTTATTAAATAAGCATGGCTTGTATTTCATAGACCCCTGTTTGAAAAAAAAAGTAAAAATAGTTACAGTCCTTAAAAACAAATTAAAAGAAAAAAGAAAGAAACATGAAAATTAGAGCGATATTAGCTGGGGTTCTTTGAAAAAAAAAAGGGGGGGATGTGAACCATAATGGGGGGGGGGGGAGGGAGAGGGAGAGACAAAGTGAATCCCCCAGCACCCCCCCCCCCGCCCCCTTTGAAAAAATGAATCGACCTCTGCTGCCTTTATTATGCATTAACTTGTGTTATCGATATAGTAAATCAATCAAAAGGGTAGAATAGCAACAGAAACTAGTTCTTATATTGGTCTGTTCTAGTGCCCCCCCCCCCCCCGCTCTTCAATACACACATAATACTTTCGATTGGATGAGGTCTTCAAATTATTTCACCACCGCAGGGTTGAATGTTCCCATCCTAAAAATTATGGTGATCATGCTTCGCCTATTATATGGATCTCTTTCGACTCGGGTGTAATAAATGAATGCCTGCGACCTATTTAAAAATACTTTCCTTTCAGACTAAATGCTTCTATAGCGCTAAATTATTGGTAATCCATTTAAGTCTGTCTGTACAAAGTTATGCGGTAATAGTTTCCAAACGCATTATGTCGATTATGTGCGCCATCTGAAAACGTTCCGCTGTTTAAGAAAATTGCACTCTAGGTAATTGTAAATACCCTTTGATTACATTATCTCTAGAAATTGTGATCGAATGATGGAAGAGGTTATTGTAAAACGTTTTAGGGAAAACCCATTTAATATAGGTCTAATCTTAATCGTTAACTTTTGATGTTCACTTTTTCTCCGACCACTTCTCTTTGGCTGCATTAAGTGACAGATTATTACTCTTCGTTTTGGTCTCATGCCCCTTTTCTTTTTTCTAAATTGTCATATCCTTCCTTGTTACCATCACATTTTGCACTATCTGATATTTTTTGCTCGTTCCTTTCCAGTCTTCAACAAGTTAATTGTCACCATAGGTTGCAAGTGTAACATAATAGAGGGCGCCAACAGTCTCTCTCTCTCTCTCTCTCTCTCTCTCTCTCCCCCCCCCCCCTCTCTCTCTCTCTCTCTCTTTCAATACGCTCTGTCTCAGCCTCTCTCCTTTCTTTTCAAGCGATGTCTCTCGTCTTTCCTCTTTAGTGATAACTTGCATGCTGCATGCATGGAGTAGAATTATGGGCAATTCCACATAAGCAAAATTAACACATTTCTTTGATTATTCAACCTTACATACATTAAGCAAAATATATGCATTACTAGGTACTATTTAGTCCACTTCCCATGGGCAATTTCACGGTTACTCATTACATTTGGAGAGGTTTTGAGTTACATGTTAAGCTTCTGTTCTCTTACTATACAGGTGTTGGGTAAATGAGTTTTAGTTACAGCGATGCACACACATTAGAGTACCTAAATACAGTATCAAAACTTCAGAAAAAGAAACATACTCTCTGCCAACCCTGCAAATGTTTGGTCACTCACTTTACATTATTCAAAAACAAAAATGTAACGTGGGTAACCGAACATAAGCAGGGTTGGCAGAAAGTGTGTTTCTTCTTCTGAAGTTTTGATACGGTCTTTAGGTACTCTAATAATTTTATGTGTGCATTTTTGTAACTAAAACTCATTTTACTTAACACCTGTAGTATAAGAGAACTCAAAACCTCTCAAAACGTGGAATCGCCCCCATCTATTTGACTATATTCAAAAACAAACAATAATATTGATGACAATGAAAATTTATTTCCTTGAATGAGTTATGACAAAAGTTATGAGGTTCTAATACTTTTTATCCAATTTATATCAATGGCCATCATCATAATATCGTAGATGAAAGAATTTCTATGAAATACCAGACCCTTGATGACAATTAAAAATTCATTATTGATGAGAATTTATAAATTGCTCTATTGTTTTATCAACAACAGAGCAGATAACAGCGTTGCTGAAAGAGTCTCTTTAAAAATAGATAATAAAAAAATACCGAACAACCCTCGTCGGAAAATGGGTTTTCATTCATTAAATGAAAAGATAAACGCTCTATTAATATTTCTCTGTTCGTTAGTCAGCATCATAATAGCGTGGATAAAAGAATTTATCTCAAGAACCCCCCCCCCCCCCAAAAAAAAAACAGTATACATACGACGTGCATGAATGATGAATTCGAATTTTTACCAAATATTTGGCTTCCAGAATGCATGGAAGCATAATTTGTTGTCATTGTGTTATTCATGAAAAAATATGAGTCACCGCTTTGACGCCGTGTTAAACACTCCTCTCGGGGGGGGGGGGGGGGGGGGGGGGGGTGATGGATTTGATATATACGTTCGCGTCAAAGTGTTATCGACTGGTATCGATTTCCCGATTACTTTGGGCTGGTCAGTTGTCTGCCGGAAGAGATAGAAAAAAGGTGATCCTCCATTGATCTTCAAGATCAGGCACAGTGGCGAAATGTCGCTTTCAGTTAAAGGGAAATCCAACCTTAATAGCAAGTTGCTTTGAAAGAAAGAGGAAAAATCAAAGAAGCAGATTGGTGAAAGTTTGAAAGAAACCGGACAGCAATAAGAAAGTTATGAATTTTTGAAAGTTGTAATCACTATACATATGGGAATTTCAAATTGGCCGAATAGGTAATGTCACTGTGATGTAGCTGTGGACAACTCCCCCATTCGCTCCAACACACAAAATGACTAAAATGTCACTTTTTTTCAAAATGTATTACCCAGTAGGATCTTTTTCTTTCATGAGGACCTATAACAATATGCTATCTCCAATATATTTTGAGTACTGCCCCGAGGGTAAAAGCGCCTCGAAGAAAACCGCAAATTGATATTTTTGTGTACGACAAATGGGAGAGTTGTCCACAAAAATGTCACAATCGAATTACAAAATTGCCAATTGGAGATTCGCATAGATGTAGTGATCTCATTTTTCAAACATCCATAACTTTCATATTCCTTGTCCGATTTCTTTCAAACTTTCACCATCCTGTTTTTCTTATATTTCTGCTTTCACACAAATCAACTCATTACCAAGGTTGGATTGCCCCTTAAGAACTACTTACTCATCCCATGAATACAGTATAGTTTCAAGTTAGAAAAATGGGATAAGCATCATGCTTTAAGTACAACTATGTTTATTTTCACAATCTTAAAAGATGAAGAAAAAAAAATCCTTTGACCACAGGCGCAGTTGCGAGATAACTATAGTCATCATTCTAGTCTAGCGAATCTAATTTAGTCATTATAGTAAAGCGATTAACAGCATGCCTTTCCAAACGATGTGTATAACGGTTCGTTCGATTTTGTACCGAATCTCTGTGAGGTTGCAGAGCGACGCCCTAATTTGCAGAAAGAAATGACGGATAGCTAGTTTCGATTTTGAGTTCCTTTCAGATATTTACACGAAGATTCATCGAAAAGCATTATTCGAAACATCAAAATATCTACTTGAAGGGGAAGTGGAAGAATATGATGAAAAGGTAAACAAGTTAATGATTGGCTTCGCCTATACCTGAGAGATTCAACCGGAGCTGTAACGATCTCACAGTGATGATATTTATTTCAATCCTTGTTGTTTTTTTGTTTTGCGACCAGAAATGATTGAAACTAAAAATCTTCTTAAGTTGAATGAACATAAAATGTATTTTTTATATTTACAAACAGATCATTGAAAACCGTTACCTCACTCCAAAGCTTTAAACACCAAATCCGTTCGTTATCAATACATACACTGGTATAGCATGTAATTATGAGAGTTTCTTTTTGTTTTGTTTTGTTTTGTTTTTGTTTGCCTATGTTTTGATTATTCGTTTTATGTTGCTTGTACCTATTACTATTGTATTCACTCAGTTTCATGTTATACTGTATCTGTATTTCAACATTCTTCAGTTTCATTTTCTTTGTATGTACACAGGGCTCTTTTTTAAAGCAGGCCTATAGGCTCTGAAAAGACTACCCTGTTTTTAAATAAAACGTAATAAATAAATAAATAAATCATTGTGCCACATAAATGTATTGACGAGAGTTAAAGTATTTTTATGTCATTATCGTGACTCAATCCTCCAAACTTCAAAGTTCTAAATAATTATCTTCTCATAGCCTAAAGGAGCATGACTTATTATTTTGTAGGCAATCATAAAATGATTGAAAAATCAATAATTCAACATTTCGATGCCTATAATTGTTTAAGCAATTATTTTGTATAATCCGAATCTCATGACAGTGTGAGTCATAATAAAAGCATAATTTACTTCTCTTTATTTATTTATTCATTAGTTAATGTGTTATTACATTTCATGACTGGCAGCCAGTAACTGAATTATTCACAAATTACAATCCATTCAAAAATACTTTGTGGAAAGCTCATAACTTGTAAGGCTAAAATGATAGATTAAAGAATGAAAATAGAAATGGGTGAATAATGAAAATATTAACTAGAATTTAAAGTTTGAGGTAAACAAATTAAGGAATTCCTATAATTGATACATTACTTGTGTTCCCTAAGCTATGCGTTGCGTTTTTTGTTTTTTTTGTTTTTTTTTTAATGATCTATTTATCTATAATACTGATGATTTTCTCACGTATATACATGTATATACCGGTACGACTGATCAGTTAATAAAGACAAATAGGAGTCGTCGAACGCAGATGTGGAATGGGAGGATCCAGGATTGTTCGAAGGGGGGGGGGGGGGAGGTTTTCCGACAGTATATAGGCCCCTAGTTTTTCTCAGGAAATAATTTCTGGAATGCCGCATGTCCTCTCTAAGCCCTCCCAGCAGGATGGGGGTTGTAGAAAAATACAATTTACAAATACAATCATTAAATCAATCCCCCAAATTATGTTAACCCTCTAGAAGCTTCACCTTCTATTTATTTTTTGTTTCCTTTTTATCTTAATAACCGGGCAGCCATATCGCGACAAGCCTCCCTGGATCCGCCGATAGATGTGAAGGTATTATTCCAATATTTTTAATTTTTGTGGGGGAGGGGGGGGGGGGGGGGGAGGCGCTGTGGGTCCAACCACTGTGGGGGAACTGCCATGGGGGGGGGGGGCAATGCAAAATATCAAGACCATGGAATAGGTAAAGCAGAGGCTCCTATCACTTTCTTTTTAAGTTCCCTTTCCCCTGTCCCTTTCTTTCTCTTTCCTTTTCTTTTTCTTCCCTTTTTTCGCCATTTGATGGGAGGGGGGGGGGGGGGGGGCTCCCTGTAGTGAAGCCACTATCCGATCTCTCTATATCTCTTCTTATCATCTATCTATTTTTTCTTTCTCTCTCTTTACATATATATATCTACCTTGTTTATTTATCCATATATCTAATCCAATCTAATCTAATCTAATCTAATTTAATCTACCCCCCCCCCCCCCCCTCTTTTAGTTTTACACTTATCTCCAAGCGACGTCAGTGACGAGCTCGGGTTCAGCAAACATGAAATCTAAACAGCTGGAAGAGCGCCATCTGAAGGAATATCAACAACGATGGCGTCTGTTGCTAGCTGCCTTGGATTCACATCCGTGTTCCTGTTTATTGCGCTAACAGTGGTTTCTTTTCCCCAAAGTGAGTATTTAGGAATTCAAATTGTAAGTATATTAATTCTTCTTGCATAGGTATATTTTTGATAGACGTATTTGTTCTGATATTATTAAGAATTCAACGCCCCAAATTGTGTAACTTTACTACAGTCCCATGTCATTTGTATTGCAGTAGGGTCTAGTCAGAATTATAGGCTGCACTCTAGCCTCTCGACACTCATACCAGATGTACATGTACACATGTACAAGCTTATCTGTCTACGTTGGTGACTGCATACATGTACAAGGAGGAGGAAAAAGAAGAGGGAAAGAAAAGGAGGAAGGGGGGGGGAGAGAATAAGATGATGAAGGAGAAGAATAAGGAAGAATAAGAGGAAGGAAGAAAAGGAAGAATAGGAGGAAGGTGGAATAAGGCCCTTTTTAAGGGAAGAATAAGAAAAGAAAAGAAGGAGGAGGATGAGGAGGGGATGAAAAAGTGGAATAAAGATATCTGTGATAGATTTTCCACACACACACTTATGCGAGGTTATTGTAGATTTATCATCTATGTCCAATAACCTCGCATAAGTGTGAGTGATGTCCACTTGATTTTTGTTCTTTGGAATGCAATTACGATTACACAGAATGTTACAAAACATTTAATTAAGTAAGAGTGCTTCTTGTTTCTGTTCCATCAAATCTTTGATTAAATTTTTATTCTAAATTTCCCTTGTCTTTGATTTGCAGCTGGAGCTGTGAGGGAAGAAACACTAGGCTCGGACTCCCAAACTTTAAATGTTGCTTCAGAAAGCAGAGAAGAACTTGTTTCTCCGACATCACCTGTATCTAATCAAGATGATGATGGATCAAACAGCACAGAAAACTTAGGAGTGAAAGAGACTGAGCGCAGATCATCACTTCCGAGATACAGGCAAACATTGTTGCTCTATCATCTGAAGAGAAGTACACATTCACCAGTCTGCATTCTCTTTTCAGAGAATGGTAAGTAGCATGTCAAATCCAATGATAAAGGAAAGCACTGCCTATATACAAAGGTATTATACATGAAAATGTTCCAGATATAATGCCACCATAGTCTGAAATACAAGTACTCAGTTCTTAAAATTGTTGAGGTCTGATTAATATAGTAGTTATTTTTTTATTAATTTTCTTATGGATATGCTATTTCTCACCATGAGTTTTGAATTTTAAATGGATGACATTTTCTTCAAGTATGTTTGAATAGCAAACATAACTTATTTTGACCGGATTGGAAATGAACCAACTTCTTTGTAACTTGTGTAATGAATTTCAACCTCACTTTATTTGGTCAAAAGTTACATTTTGATGCCTTTCTTTTACTCTCTCAGATTCAGATTTTGAACTTGAGGAAAAGTTGTCAAAGCTATGGAGCAAGATGTCAACCTATTCTTTATTTCAGACATGGAAATTGGGAGTTTATGATGTGGCTCTTGGGGTAAGTTATTCATGTGGGGGAGAGGGAGAGGGGGATGGACTAGCCATTTGCATGGGTGATATAAAACTGTTAAGCATCTTCCCCTACAACCTTGCAATTCCCATTTAATTAGTTCTCAGATATTCCTGTGATGCAGAGTGAGATTTTTTACATCCATGAATGAAATAAACCATATTGTTACACAATGCACATGGAATAAGAATACAATAATCCACCCTGGATTAAATTTAACTTCTAGGACATGACATGTAGCATAATGTTTGTATTCTTTCCTCATATTTGCTTCAGCCGCTGAGAGGTTTCTCTTTACCAGACATTACACCCTCCTTGAGATGTTATTTAGGAACAGCAGAGCCAGAAGACTACTCTAGTGGACCAAGTCTTCAAAGGCTTCTCCAATGGTTCAAAATGCTGGTGAGATATTTACAGTGTGGTTGCATCTCTTCCATTAAAGTTTACTTAACCCTTTCAGGACAGGAATTAATCAAGGGCTAAATTGATCACATTTTGTTCTTCAAATTGGCAACAGTGATATTTTTCTTTTAGTGCTACAGGTTTCTGATAAGGTGTAATGTCTTTGAAAACAATATACACGGTTACAAATGTTGTTGAAAAGTTGAAATAATTGCCAATTTTGATAAAAAACAATGATTTTGAACCTCTCTATGTGTTGCCAATTTAAGGACTTAAAGGGGACCAATCACCAATAATTGTTTTGCTCTCTATATTTGGATTTCCCTGCTGCTATTTTATATTTGAAGAAAAATCCATACCTGTATATTTCAGAAATAACTGACAGTGAAGATAAAAAAAGATAAAATGGTACTGAGGGGGCAAGAACGTATAAAATATGTGACAAGTGGAAACAAAGGGGAGGAGAAGCTGAGAAAAATATATCTTGCAAAATTCATGGATAGAAAAAAAAAGAGATATTGCATTGTAGTTGAGTGAACATGTTCTTGACTTTGAATTGTGAAAACCTCAAAAATTTATACATCAAATTGAAAATTTCAAAACCTTTTTTTTAATTAATCCAATATCAGGGTCACAAGTATCGTAATCGAATAGCAGAGGCTGATCTGGAGTCTTTGAGGAAGGCTGTTTCTGATGAAAGTAAGCTGACTGTCCTTGCCTTTCCTGGAGAAGAACAACACTTCGACATTGAATGGATGCTGCTAGCGGTAAGGTGGTGCTTAATTCAGTAGGGTTCAATAGATATAGTAACATTAATTTAAGTTTGTGATTGTCTTTAAAGGGTGACTAAATTAGAGAGAAAAAAGGTGCTGTTTCCATGTATTTTTGCATTCAAATCACGAATCTGGCAATTGATTGTCAAAATTATGTCTCGTTTTGGCGAAAAAGGGGGAAAAGTAGAGGTTTGGGGACCGTTCCTTAAAACTCGTGAGCTGATTGGCTAATTGACGTCACACCCCCAAGTGACGTATGAAGAGTAAGAGGCACAAGATCTGCAGGCTGCGGCAATGTAACATTGTACACACAATGCGGTATTTGACCCCTCTGTTCAACGGACAATTTATGAAAAAGGGAAATTAATCAATACAGTCTAAGGAGTGAATAATCATTATCAATATATTTTCTTTAAGATCAGTGAACACTTTTGCCCAAATATACAGCTCTTGTTTTGTTTTTTTAACTTTTCTTTGAACAATGTTCTCATCCATCTGAGCTTGCCGAACGATAGTTTTGCATTGGTCTTAAACGCGTACACAGCCGTTTTATGCGTCTGTGCAATGTACTACACATCTTTAGTAAGGCAACTATGTTCCCCCTCGTACTAAGCGACTGGTGAACGCTTTTGTTTGGTTTGTTTTTACTCTCGCCCTTTTTTACTTCGCTTTACATGTACTACGGTAGTACTGACTTAGATTTTTGGCTGAATTCTTCGAGTAACTTAGAGAGATGGATAGTGATCGCGAGTCCGATTTGGAGGACTTTTTGAGCCAGATACGAACTCTGATTTATCAGATGATTTATCGATCCCGAAAGAGAAGAAGCTCAAGTGCAGTGGCAAGGGGAATTCGACCATTATGTCGCGGGGGAAGGGGCCGCGGGTGAAGCTGCTGCAGCTGCTGGAGAAGAAAAGTGATCACTGCAAATTGTACTCCACTCGCTTGGCCCTTGCCACTCTGCCCGCGTGAGCATACCTTTGCGACCCACAATTTCCGTAGATTTTCATCTTTAGGAAAATGATGTACGTAGGCTTACATCATCTTTAGGGGTCTTGCTACAGCCCGCAACTATACACTGATTTGGCATTATTGATGAAATTGTGTCCCAAAATCAAAGTTATTGTGAGGAATTAAACACACGAAAATATGCGATGCAAATGGTCGATGCGGTGAATGTCATGCTTGGCACCGGGCTGGGCCTGCCGGGGCCTGCGGGCGCGCACGGTATATAGGTTGGTGGAATATTTTCCCTTACTTCTCGTACGTCACAGATCACGTGATCATGATGTCGCTCGATGGGTTTTTTTTTAGGGGCGGGGCTTATGACTGTGTAAATCAGCAAAAATGTACTTTTCAAATGATTATGAAATACGACTGAATGCATAAAAAAGTGTGTGATAGATATTTTTTGGCTCCTGATGACTCCTTCCTACGAAAAATGGGCAATTAATTTTTTATTTTAGTCACCCTTTAATTTGAAGAGTATTTCGAATTGCGAATCTGTTTAAGTTTTGTCTTGTTTTTCTGTTTTTATTCCTAGATCAAGTCATCTCACCAAAATGATCTCAAACTCTTTGTAGTTCACCCAGGTTCAGTGAATGAGAGCTCACTACAACACAAGTTCAACATCAAAGTGGAGCCAACTATACTGGCTCTCAAGAAAGGAGGTGAGCTATTAATGAATCTTTTTTTTCACAAGAATTTTTTATCGTGACTTGGCCGTGAACCAGAATAGCCTGGTGGTTAAGTCGCTGCCTGGCATGCAGTAGATGACAGGTTCGAGTCCCCCTGCTTCCAAGTTTTCTGACTTGTGATTTTCATTACAGATCGAGCATACGATCTTTAACACTGGGAATAATGCCTCAAAATTTGTTTACAAATTAAAATTCCTCCCTTTAAGCTTCTTCATTTACTAACTATTGTCCACGGCAGACCGTTGAATATTAATGAGTCAGAAAGAAAAGGATCTTGGGTATTTGATTCCAGTTCATCGTAACTTGGCCTGGTGGTTAAGTTGCTGCCCGGCAAGCAGTAGATGACAGGTTCGAGTCTCGCTGGTTCCAATTTTTTGACTTGTGATTTTCATTACAGATTGAGCATACAATCTTTAACACTGAGAGTAATGCCTTAAATTTTGTTTACAAAAGAATTCTTTAAACATCATGTAACTGCAAGTCACGTGTGTAAATCCCTCTATCTTCAATAGTCCTTGCATAATGATTACTGACATAAATATGAGGCAGATTTCTGATCCATAATCTGTAGGAACATTCCGGCGAAGATGGACCACATTCTTCTCAAGTCAGTTTTGAAGTTTTTATGTGGGTCTTTAAAAAATTTACTGAAGGCGTTTGTGTTGATGTTGAAGGGCAATCCAACCTTGGTAATAAGATGATTTGTGTGAACACAGAAAAATAAGGAAAACAGGATGGTAAAAGTTTGAAAGAAATCAGACAAGGAATAAGAAAGTCATGGATGTTGGAAAAATTAGATCACTACATCTGTGCTAATCGCAAATTGGCAATTTGGTGAGGCGATTGTGACATACTTGTGGACAACTCTCCCGTTTGTCAGACACAAAAATATCATTAATTTGCGTGGTTTTCTCTGAATCCTCTTTACCCTTGGGGCTGTACTCAAAATATATTGGAGATAGCATATTGTTATAGGTCCTCGTGAAAGAAAAAGGCCCTACTGAGTTTTTGTCCCCGCCGAACGAAGTTCGCGAGGGGACTATGAAACGGGCTCCGTACGTGTGTGCGTGTGTGTCCGTCCGTCCGTCCGTCCGTCCGTCCGTCTGTCCGTCTGTCCATGTGTGCTCAAATGTTAGAAAATGCTACTTCTCCGTCATTTCTTGGCCGATTTTGATTTCGATTGTTTTATCTGATAGGGCTGGGTGGGGGCTTCCAAACTTCTACACAGAATTTTGAAATTCATTAATTATGCAAATTTATGCAAATTTATTCAAAATTGACAAAAAATGCTACTTCTCCTCTATTTCACATCGGATTTTGATTCCGATTGTTTTATCTGATAGGGCTGGGTGGGGGCTTCCAAACTTCTACACAGAATTTTGAAATTCATTAATTATGCAAATTTATGGAAATTTATTCAAAATTGACAAAAAATGCTACTTCTCCTCTATTTCACATCGGATTTTGATTCCGATTGTTTTATCTGGTAGGGCTGGGTGGGGGCTTCCAAACTTCTACACAGAATTTTGAAATTCATTATTCATGCAAATTTATGCAAATTTATTCAAAATGCTGAAGGTTCATAATGTTTTCATGTTTTATATTTCAGTTGTATACATGCATTGTTGGTATTCTCTTCTTTTGCATGCAGTAACATTATTATTTTATTCACTAAAGTTTTAAGTTTCAGGCTAGTTAATTTCCACAGATCTGCACTTCCGGCGGGGACATTTATTACGCATTGCGTAATTTACTCATTCACTTGTACCTTTTGAAAAAAAAAAAAAAGACGTTTTAGTCATTTTTATGTGTTGGAGCAAATAGGGGAGCTGTCCGCAACTGCATCACAGTGACATTACCTATTAGGCCAATTTGAAATTCCCATATGTATAGTGTAAAAAGGGGTTAACAGCCATGTAGTGCCAATGAGCTCTATCCTCTATTTAGACTAATGCAACGAAAATGTCTCTTTATAAAATACCTCTACTGCTTTTCCTACTGTCTCGTGGCTTGCACACAGATCAACGTCTTCGAGTTCTGCAGAGGTTTGAGAAGCCCCTTGTGACCAGACAGTTTGTAGAGCCTTTCATCATGTCTCAGACCTCCCCTGCTATCTCACTAACTGTGGTAAGCAATTGAGTGCTGCACTCAAGGTCAGCAAGTCAAGGTTCAAATCCCTATTGCAGTGCTATCATGAATTAATGAGGAATTTTTACAGCAGCTGGAGTCTCTGGGAAAATTAGATTATATCCAACAGGTTCATAGGCAAAGGGTGAAGTTGCAATTGGTAACCTTTCGAGCATGTGCTCTCATGATTCATCTATAGCATAACTTTCTGCAAGAGGTCTTCACTCCTATGCTGCAGTTGTTGTTGATTATGTTGTGATGATGCTCTTCACTCTGGTGGGACAACATCCTGTAGATTATTTAAGCCACACCTCATACTGATATTACTGTTAACAATAATAATGCTCAAATTCATTAGTCCCCCAGTCCCTACCTCATAAACCTGTTCTGGCAATATTTTCTGTTGCCTTTCTCCAGGATGGTCCACGACCCCAAATTCAAACATGTGAAATTTGAACTTGGAAGGAGTATGAACTGATGAGGGAACTTTAGTGGGCTCTGGAAGCTCTAGGGTTCTTAGATGCTCTCTGGTGCTATCTGGCCATATGTAGAAGCATTTTTAAACAAATTTTATGACTAATATTTCATAAATAATTTAGCGTAAAGGCCAAATCCACACTATTTTCAATGTTATGCTTGTTTAATTTTACTCTATTTATTCAAATCAACTTGATATTAGTGTGGACTTGGCCTTTGAGATTGATTGTTCTCAGAACTGCAAGACTTTTTAACCTGTCATTGATTTTCAAAAGTGTCTATTCACAATCAAAACCCGTCGCTGTTACTGTGGTTTGGCTCAATAAATTTTGATTCAGAGCTCTAAAAAATACACCAGATGTATGAGTAGAAAGAGCAAAAATTTCTACACACACTATGTCAATTTTTGTTGCTTGACCATATTGCGTTTGATGCCAGGAATTCTAAAAAAGAGAATAAGCTTTAAAATCCTTAAATTGGCAACACATTGAGAGGTTCAAAAGCATTGTTTTTCATCAAAATTGGCAATTTTTTCAACTTTTCGACAAAATTTGTAACCATGTATATTGTTTTCAAAGGCATTACATCTTATTAGAACCATGTAGCACTAAAAGAAAAATATAATTGTTGCCAATTTGAAGAACAAACTGTGATCAAATTAGCCCTTAAATAATTCCTGTCCTGAAAGGGTTAAAACCCTCTGTGGACCACCCTGCTTTCTCATTAATTCTGTAAACTTCTTTAATATCCTTTACAGAATAACTTTCAGCAAGAGGTCTTCAGTGGGAGTGCCGCGCCCATCCTGGTATGTTTCTACACCCACTGGGCTGAGGGTGTGGTCCCGTATCTCCAAGCCTTCTTGGAGTCTGTCAAGGTTTTCAGAGAGCATGGGGCGAAACTAAGATTTGGCATAGTGGATGTAGAGGTACAGCAAGATAGTAAGTATTCTTCTGTTGCTGTGAATTTGTTAGGAACTGTTTTTTTTTTTCTTCATTATTTATAGTGTGTGCTTTTTGAATGTTTAGGCTATAAATACATCCTCCTTTAAACATTTTATCAGAGGAATGAGACTATTCAAATAATCATCATGATAAAATAAAACCCTAAAACAAAAAACAAACAACAAACAAACAAAAAGAAACACTAAGCCACATATTTAGCCCCCATCAAAAAATTGTAAAATTGTAAATTGCAGATAAATGTCATTTGTGTCTACCATTTTTTGACCCAATGTATCATCATTAATCATAGCATTATTAGGGCATTTGTCGAAATGTTGATTGTGGTGACTTGCTGTTGTTTTTGAGACAGACTTTGAACATTTAGTTTTGGTTTTCATGTATAATGTATACTGCATGATATTATTTCATAGCATGTTCTTTTTGATTGTAAGTCTTTAAATGTTTCACTTTCATTTTTCAGTGGCAGATTCTCTCAACTCTAAGAAATTATTGTTATGAACTCCTTACAGGTGTATAAGATGCTTGGATATGTTCCATAAGGCCTATGTGCAGTTCTTGTTACAGTGTATTATTGCATTCATTTCTGGTCATTTATCAAGTTTTGTTCTTTTCTTCTCCATTTATCATTATTTTGCAGTTGTCCCGCGTTGGCTGAATGCACCTGGGATAGAAGGAATGCCTTTCAGTATTTTGTTCTGGAGGAAGCCTGGTCTAGACAAAGGTGAACTGCTACATGAGTATTCAAATAACAATCAGATATTGGTGTATTATCAGAAATTAGTGCAATGTGGAACAGTCTAAAATGCTGTAGTAACCAAGTGTGGTATATCCTTCTAATGCACAAAACATTCAAAACCTTATATCCCTGGTTTTATTCTGTTGTCTAGTTCGTGATACAGAATACAAAAATTTATGAGGGATAAATCAAATAAGAGGAGAAAGTAACAAAAAAATAGTTTTGTATAATTCTATTCCAAGCTTTGCTCCACATGCAGTTTACATCATTTGGCGATTTAATTTTTATGTCTGTGATAAACAGGTAAAAGTTTGCATCAGATTGCTCTACCGGAGGGAGTCAACACCCCCATGGCTATTGGAAGTTTCCTGCAAGAGCAAAATGTATCATTAAAAAACATTAATGGAGGACTATTCCATTATCCAACATGGGTATCATCATATGATATGGAGGTATGTTCATGAAGATGTACTGTTGTTGAGCAATCCTTCTGTGATAAGCATCACATTATCAAAGACAAACTATGATGATGTTAAAGAAAAAAAAGGTAAGCAAAAAATGCAAATACTTCAAGGGAATAATAGGATCATTACTAGATGTACAGCAGTAACTTGTAGAAAGGACATGTTTGTGTGGTGCCTCCACCTTTATTATATATCTCAAAGTTAAACAAAGTTAATAAAGAAAAATGAAACATCTTGTTTGGCATGGTAGCGTAATGAGAGGCAAAAAAAAACAACACAAAAAACACATTTTTATCTATTCCTTACATTCCATCTCAGTAATCTAAGCTCTGTTGCTTTTATCATCATCATAATCTTCATTAACTTGCGTCACAGTTTACGTATAATGTGGCCTACAGCAGTGAATGTGGGTGCTCATCAGTGGATGCCAATGTCCATTTTCTCCTCAACCACAATAAAATACTAAACCCTGCTTCACCTTCTAGGTTTCAATGGGAGAGTCCAGCCTCATAGCTCCAACATGCATCACGGCAGTCAACACTTCATTGGAGGGGGTGGAAAACATATGGAGTGAGGGACCTCCTTCAGTAGAGAAAAAGGTCGACAGAACAGAACCGAACTCCGTAACAGACCTACGAGATGCCAGGGGTGTTGCAGCAACTAACAACATGCTCAGTCAGGTATGTATTGACATGGGTGTTCCAGAGAATCATTTGTTTTTACTATCAAATTGTCATTTCCATTGTCCCATTCTTTCAATATTTACATACAATTTGGAAAAAAGAAAGAAATTATTGTTAGCCATGAATAGTTTGTAAATTTTCATTGATTTATACCCATATGATTATACTCGGGTAATAAATTCTCATATCCCTTTTGAAGCGCATCAGTTTGATATAGCTGTTATGGTATAGTTATGAAAGCATCAGTGTGTAATTGATATGAGAAATATATATTGTTTGAATGTCTTCACTTTTTTTTCCATTAAAAATGCATAATGTTTATTTCATTATATTTAAGTAGATGCTTACTTCTGTTTAAGTATTTCTAGGTATTGTCCTGCCGTCCATGTCATCCTTAAGCATGCAACATTTTTCTTCATGCTTTCTTTTAAAACATACCAACTAACCAGTGTCGATACTGTCTCTTCTTCATTAGCAAGTAAATCCTGGTCATTAGAGTGTCTGTACTGTAAGACTACCATAGGTACTATAGCTGCTCCTGACCTATATTGACACAACCAGTAGGTAGCTGGGTTAGGCTTCTCTCAAGACACAATGAATTTCTAATAAAGTGTCGATTCTGTTGAATCAGGATTTGTGCTTGGAGACAAGGCTAACACTTCCAAAGGCCCAGAGTGGAAGATTTTATTTCACTATTTGCTGCAAACATTATGAAACTGATTGAGGTGTTGCTCTAGCCAAATGTATTTTTATGGTGAAGCTTACAAGCGGTTGGTAGAGCTGCTGACAGAATCGCTAATGGGAGATTCCCCATATTATTAGTGATTTTTTTTTCAAAATTTAAAAACATAGCTACAGTATTATTTGTCTGATTTTTTTGTTTATTCTGTTTCTACTGTGGCCAACTTTCTTTGAAGGGTTATTCCTCTAAAAATTTATTCAGATAAAAAGTAGCCTCCATGTAGTTAATGCCCCAAATTCATAATTTTACTGTATCTTTTTGACACAATAGAGAGAGGATCAGTTGAGCCGAATCGGAAGCATTGAACGCCTAACGGATGAGAGCTGGTCGACTGTCATTGAAAAGTCACATGCAGGGATGAAACCGGAGGATCTGCAGGAGCTCATGAATATTCATAAGACATCCAGAAAGAAAGACGTACCTCAGACAAACCTCATCTTCTTCATCCAAGATGGCTGCGGGAGCTGCAGGCGACAGCAGCCCATGTTTGAGAGAGTGGCCAAAGCTGTAAAGTTTGTCGGTGAGCGTTCCCATTAAGTGTAGAAATCCTCTTTCTGTATTCTGTAACTCTGTAACTATTGCAAAAAAAGAAGTTTTTGTGAATAGTTTACACTGGCCATTTTTGTGAATTGCAAAAATTCAGTTATTTGAGAAATTAATTTGCAAAAGTTTACTGCACTCAAAAGTTTGTTGTTTTACAGCATATTTGCAGTACAGTCCGACCTCAGTTATCCGAACTTCATTTATCCGGCCATCTCTATTAACCGGCCCTGTCTTCCGGCCAGTTCGTCATGCAATTCACACAAAAGCCTTGGAAACAGGAACACCATGGGCAATTTTCTGTTTAATTTTATTTCATTTCATCTCTTACAAATAAAAAGATCATTTGCAATCATCAACTACACCAAGAACACATAAATTTTACAGCCAATAGACTGCCCTACCCTATTTATTTGCATAGAAAATGTACATTTCTCTCATATCCGGCCATTTCACTTATCCGGATGGGTGCCGGTCCCAATGCGGCCGGATAAACGAGGTTGGACTGTATGTCATTTGTATGCCACTTTGGGATAAAATCTTTTGTGGTTGTCTGAACTTGTGAAACCCCATTCCCTCCACGCATTATACATGCACTATACTAAATCATGAAATCTTGGTTTGTGAGATCACTTGTGTATCATCTTTGGGATTCTCCTTTTTACATAATTGTGCAAAATTGTTTCTGCAGAATCTTCTTATCTTCGATCGAGAGGGACATAGTTCAAGAAAAATTGTATTTTTCTTCCAAATGAAATGACAACCTTATCAAAACAAATTGGTTTATTCACATATTTCAATGATAAACAAGTATATGGAGCTCCACTGCCCATGTTCTTTACCCTTTATTATAACATGATCATTTTCTTTTCTTTTCTTTGAATACAAGATGGCGGATCAGCCTACATACTGAACTGTACATCTGACCCCATGACCTGTGCACAGCTTAACGTCAGGGGATTCCCCACGTTGATTGCATTCCGTACCTTCGGCCAGCACAGCAGCGAGAGATGCCTGTCCCCTGATCATCACGAACATACACTGCGCATGGATTACCATGGGGTATTGGAGGTATGTTATTCATTCCAAAATGACCAATACTTTTTAACCCCCCTGTATGTAGTTGTGTGTGGGTAATTGGGGACGATTTCTGAAGGGGATAATTGTGTGTGTGTATTTTTTTTTTTAGGGGGGGGAAGGGAAATAATTATCCTAGGGAGGGTAGTTGTCCATGAATTATTCATTCAAAGGGGGTAGATGTCCTACATATAAATGTTTTAGTGGTTTTTTTTGTTGGGGGGGGGTTAATCATCCTTTAGGACAGTGGTCTTGGGATATCCACTCTCTGTTTGTCACTTGATTACTGTAAATGTGATATTTCGCGGCATGAATTTTGCGCGAAAATAAAAACATGCAAATATTTTTGTTTATGTATTCTTTGGCCCATGAGCCTATTGTGTTGGCGAAATTAAAAATATGTGAAATTCACCTTACTCACCCAGGGCGAAAAATTAATTGTGTGAAAATTTCCACTTCTGAACAAGTATTTGTATTGATGTCTTTCTTTGGTTTTCAGGAGAAGGAGTTGATGGAATGGTTTTCTGATATTGCTCAACCTAGAGTTCAGATTAAGACACTTCAGGAGGTCAGACAGGAACAAAAGGTATCATAAACTCCATATTAAGATTCTTGGCCTCTCTACAAAAACTGTAGGCATAATTACAAGCCAATGGTTAGAGAAGATGATGACCTGGAATAGCTCTTTTAAAGGTTTACACTGTACAGATGCAGTGAATATTCAGGAAGTTAACATTGAATATCCATAGTAAGACACTTGTGTTGAATGATATGTTTCCGCTAAAGCCTGGGTTTAAAGAGAAGGTTGATTCTGGTAAAGGGGAAAAATAATTTGTGAGCTTTCTCACTCTTTCTTTGTTAGTTTGGAAGAATAATATAGTAGTAATGTCCCCTGAAAATGTTTGCTCTTCAGATGATTTAATATTCAAAATATGACCAAAAAAAAAATCGCTGAAGTGTTCGGCCCGAACATTCATGCTACAATGTACGTGCAGTCCCATACGCCCATTTCTGTGTACAACGCATGTGCTTTTCAGCGAGACTGTGTCAATTTCTTATCATTTTGATGCTTCCAAAACCTTACAGTTCCTTAATACGTACACATGATCAACCTTTCCCAGTTGTTTTGAGACAGTTTCTTTCACAATGTCATCACATGACCAGAACTCAACTTTATCTTTTACATGATAATAAAAAAACAATATATTGGTTTGCAAAAGTAGCCTTTGAATTAAGTATTATTTTTCATAGCAATCTGCGTTTACCTCTATTTCTGTTTTCCAGAAAACCAATGTGATTGTTCTAGCCACAGTCTACCCCCTTTCACTGGCGGGCCAGTACTTGAGGTCAGTGGGTGGGGCTGAAAGCTGGTACCCCCTGGATTGCTTCTTGGTTGCCTGTGAGAGGCTTTATGGGAAGGCAAAATGCTTTGCAGCGTATGGGGAGAACATCCGATTGAATGACAGGGAAAGGACTAGCAAGGAAGAGAGGTTGATTGTGGGAAAGGTAAGGCATGTTGAAATAGAAAATATTTCATCAAAGTTAGGTTTCTCAGATTGCACATTAACTTTTATACTTTCCGAAAACATTTTGTGATTATTGAGCTGAAATTTATCTCAGACGATCCAAAATAACTAATTTTGATTGACATAGATATTTGTAACTCTCCTAATTTTCCTGTGTCATGTTATTTCTTTCAATCATCAAACTTTTATTCATATTAATGACATTGATTAGAAAATGGTTTGGTACTGCTCCTGATTTTACACACAAGAAATGATACTTCCCTTTGATAATGGTAAAGCTTTAGTAATCTTACAGTTGAATGTAATACATCTTGTGGACTCTTCTTTTTTTTGCCGCAAAATTGTTATTAGATTTACTGAGAAAAATGCTTTGGGGACTCAAATAGCCCTGATTAAGCACTGATAACTTTGTATCCTGTATGATATCTGCGGCAGATTGAGATGCTTCGTCAAGACGGAGTGACATCAAAGATCATCACCAGCGGGCGAAGCCTGATAGCTGCTCTTCAAGCGGAGGCTGAATCCCAGATACATAGATTCCATACTCCTCATAAGTAAGTTCCTTCTTCATCTCTATTATTCACGCTAGTTGCCATGGTTTAGACCATGGTTTATGTAAATTTATGCAGTTTATTTAAATTAATTTACATAAACCATGGCAACTAGCATTAATTTTGCTCCCTTTGCCAATCACGCGCATTCATTATTGGATCTTTCTAAGTGTATGCGCTAAATCAAGGGCACTTATACCACAAAATCTGCATAAACCATGGTCTCAATTGAGTCCGCTTTCGAGAATACGGGCCATGGCGTTTATTATTTGCTTTATAAAATGGTGACAAGGATCCATGTCATTTAATAAATCACCATTAATCCAAAGTCCATAGATCTAGAGTCAACTGATGATTTACCGGCTGGTCATAAGAAAACGGTAGTGATTGTTCAGTAGCACTTTCTAATGACCAACTAGGCGTTAGGAGAAAAATGAATGCCTGGTCACATGTCTGCTCTCAGCCAATCATTTGATTACGATCTATATCAGTATTTTGAAAACATGATGAGCAAGTAATCCAAAAAGCAGCAAGCAAGATCACAAAATAAACAAACATTCAGTAATATACTTCCCCTAAGATTTAACTTTGCAGATTAATTACAATTATGGTTTTTAGTTTTCCCTTAAATTTTTTTTTATAGTAATAATTTTCCTATTACGAACAGTCTGGACACAAGTTTTTTTTTCAGTTTTTTTTTTTCTCAAGGAAAAAATGGGCATTTAGTTTGCAACTTTAAGCCACTCCTATTGCAAATCAAATACAAAATCACACAGCCCACCAATCCACCACTCGCTCAGAGAGTAGGAAGACTCCAAATTTTCTTTTGAAAAACAAGACAGAGGTATCCATATTCATGGCCCATCTTCACAAAGTTTCAGTGATTAAAACTTGACTCACCTTTCCAGATACAATCTGAAATCTGGTCAGCGATGTGAGGATGACCATGCTGGCTGTACCGACCTCATCACAGACTTCGTAGAGGACCATAGTCGATTACCGGTCACTCACCTCACCATGACCTCGTTCCATGCATACTCCAGGTGAGTAACCTTTGACCCCAGGTCACTACATTGAAGAGAATACATTGGATGATTGGAAAAAAAATGACAAAGTAATTCAGACATAATGACCCATTTACCATGTCAGGCAATGCCGGAATACTAGTTTGAAAGTACATTAAGTTCAAGGTAAAGTCCCTTATGTCACAAATTGAATTAAGGCCTGTAGTATACCCTGGGCTGTATACTGAAAACTGATATTAATTGTCATAAAAAACTTAAATTGTGCAGAATAAACAGCTATTATTGGTGCTTGTACAGATGCCTCTTGTAATTATGTGCGTACGCAGCCAACTTTGCCCAGACATTAACCAATGACTTGTCCTAAAAGATAGCATAGTTTTCAGAATTCTACCTGTGACGATTTCTCTTCATTGTTCACTCTGCACCGTTATGCATGGGACCAAAATTAAGAAATATTTTTATCTTGCCCTTGTGTAGAGTCTTGTAAATGCAAGTGTATCGTTTATTTTTTTTTCTATTCTTTTTTGCATTCCTATTTCAGTGTTGCGTTTGATTCCAAACATAAGGGATCCGTCTTTAAGAGTGGACAACCAGTCCTTATTGCATTTGCAACCAAAGATCAAATGGAAGAAGGTACTTCATTCCAGGAGGTTAGTCAAGTATATTTGTTTACCTAATGGATAGTTCAGTACAAAAAGGCCATTCATGTCATTATGTTAAAAAAAAAAAACTTGTGTAATGAGAAAAATGATTTTCTAACACCATAATTTACTCACGCTGTGATAGTTTTCATGAACTAGTTTTACACTGCCTTGATGTTTGTACTTATTCTTTTTCCACATATTAATTCACTTCAAGAAGGCTGTCGAATGTGTTGAAAAAAAAATTACTTCCAAAGACATAAGTAAATTTAGTTGTGATAAATACTTTACATCTGTTATCGCGAAAGGGCTCTGTAACATGAAGAATTACAATATACATGTATAATAGCTCCTAAAATTAATCATGTCTCCCTCATTCAATCCCATCTTTACAGTCACTAGTAACCTACTATCAGTTTTATGTCACAGTTCCTTGGATGGGTCTCTCAATTTACCCCTATCTTACAATATGATTACACTCTCTTACGATTCAGGCCCTACAGTCAACATCCTATGATATAGGTTTAGGTTTAGGTTTATTGAAGAATATTCAAGATTGCAGCTAAAAGCTGATACATTTGAATTTCCATATCAAAATACATACATAAAAAGAACAACAAAACAAAATACAATTCATTAATGCCTACTATTTACAGTTAAAAATAGTCAGTATAGATAGTGGTATTGTGCTGATATTATTATTATACATGTATGATATATACATGTATGATATATGATTTATACCATGACCTACATATACTTGTAGTCTTCACATGGGTAGATGCAAGGATGAGTTCTATACATGGTTCTCTAAGTTTATTCTTATCCAAGACCATTATTACTCTCTCTCTCTCTCTTATACCATTCAGGCCCTACAGTCAGCAGCCTACGACCTGTACCAGGACCTGGTCTTCACATGGGTGGATGTAGATGAGTTCCCGAGATGGGTGGCAAGGTTTGTTCCTGTACACTATCAGAGGCTCATCTTAGGTAAGTACAAGCATTAACCTGGCTCAGTGGAACCATTTACCCATTCAGGACCAAGACTTTTTCAAGTGCTACACTGTAAATTTATCAGCTTTTCTTGTTGGCAACACTGGTATAATGGTTGTATGACACATGCCCTGCCCTGGCGACAATTGCTTGGCATCAATTTCGTACATTAACCAAATTCTAAAATTCAACCTGGACCAAATTCTATACTTACAGTACCCTAACCCTAAACCTAACCTAAAACCCAATTGCAACCCTAAAGCCCACCGCACACTATACGATTGGTCTATGATCCGATTTTGAAAGAAAATGTAATAGCATTAGATATAAACAGTTAAACACATAAAATATGTTTGATTGAGGTTCTGAATAGTTACATAGATGGTAAAATCAAAATTACGACCTATTATGAGCCTTCTTGTCAGAGGAAAGGCCAAATCGGCTCTGAATCGTAGTGACATCAGAGCAATCCTGCAATTGTCTACAATTTTGAAACTGATTTGGCCCTTATTCCGGATATAAGGCTGACATCGTACCAATTTCCATGTTGAGTATTCACATTATTGTACAGAACCTGAATCAGGTAGATTTTATTTGTTAAAATGCCTATATTTAATGCTATTGCATTTTATTTTCAAAATCGGATCGTAGTCGATTGTATAGTGTGTGGTAGGTTTAACCCTATATTTGACGAAATAAAGCCCGCAGCAATTGTCGGTGGAGCATATGTCAGAGTAGCATGTTGGTAATGTCGTTTACATTGCATGAAATTCTACATTAGATTAAGTGTCACCAACTGCTTAAACCATCATGGGGTACTGAAACTGAAAAACAATTTTTTTTTTTTTCTGCAATTGCCCTTTCCATATATGACTTATGGAAATATGGAGAAAGAAGTCTCACCTAAAATTTGTTTAAACCATCATGGGGTATCGAAACTGAAAAACACATATTTTTTTCTACAGTCGCCCTTTTCATGTATGAATTATGGAAATATGGAGAAAGAGGTCTCACCTAAAATTTGTTTGTCATTTGTTTCTGGAAAGAACATGAGGATGACATCACAGAGGAATTCCTGCCGTCCCTCTTTGTTTACCCACGTCTGTGCCTGGTCAGACCTGACGATCATCGTCATGCTGCTTTCTTCCCCTCGTCCAGGGGTTTCTCACTGACATCGAAGCTTGTAGGTAGGACTATTGATGAAGATGACATTCTCTGGTTTGCGAAAAACTTCTTGGAGAACCCCGATGGAATGCTGATGGATACAGATCATTTCTGAGGGATGAATGTTAAAGAGAAGCATGATGTTGTTGAATATCCATCTGAAATACTTAGATTACACCTTCAAGCTAATGTGGAGTAATGATGAGAAAATAAAATTCTCACATAATTCATCAAATTTTGCTTGGAAAGTTGAAAATTTGAAGATGAATATCTTCTGTATTCATTGGAGAGAAAATATTTGTTGATTTATAAGCTAGTATGAAGCAAATGAAGATGATGGATCAGAACCTGTTGAGACATCAATATAGTACTTCACCCTGATGTATGTGCCTATCAGTGTTTGTGTCTTTCAATTTGTAGTTTTTAGTTTATGGGTTTTCTCAAGTTTAAGTCTAATTAGCCTGAAATACACACTGGATCCTGTTTGCTTCGTATACAAGGATAAAGAATAAGTTATTGACACTTTCAAAGTAGACTTTTATTACCACAACAACTCAAATTTTGCCATAGATGATGACAACATTATATTAGCAAGAATGATGTGGTGTGACACCACTTTAATAAATGAGCAAATGAGTATATGAGCCGTGAACTAAAAAAATGTTAAGATTGATTCTTATTTATTGTCTTTTCTTACTCTCTCTTTCTCTCAAATATACCCTCTGTTTCTCTTTCTCTTCTTTCTTTTTCTTGGGGTAAAATATGCACTCTTTTTCAGACAAATACATTTTATTCCTTCAGTGCTTGGAAGAGGAATCAAATCTTGCATACACACACAAAATAGAACACAAGAAACAATTTCTTAGATGTGCTTCTAATTCACATACCATTAATCATTTGATATTCTTGTATGTACCAGGGGGGCATTTCATCAAGTGTCTTGTCAATGATTTTTACAAACAAATTTGCTCTCGGCCAATCAGATGCAAAGATTTCAGTAGCTTATAACAGTTATTGCAACTTGTCATTGATTACAAGTTTTATTTTTAGATCTAAATGTTCTATTTTTATATTGAGAAATGATGAAATGTTTGCATTGCTTGTACATAGTCACTACTGTCCTGTAACATTTGAATTTAGATTAGCTTAATTCTTTCATCTCAGGGACATCTTATTCCGTCCATTTTGTAAAGAAATTATTTTCATATTGTGTGATAAATGAAAATTTTCTATTGTGAAGCAATCATTCATTGCTTCTGTTATTTTCTGTTACATTTTGTACTTTTTCTATTGTCATAAACCAATAATAGTTGAATTATGTTGTTATTTCTGTGTGTCTTTGTATAAAATGTATTAATGAGAGACTAAAATGGACGCCTTTATCATGTAATTATAAATCTACTAGTTGTACTTGGAAGCTAGTACAAGCTATTGTTATGCTACTAGTGATGATTTTTTTTTGTGCTCACTCTTGAATCATATTACAATGTGTGATAATATAAATAATGATTCATGTGAATAATTCCTACGTTATATCATTCTTCTTACGTTCCAGTAATCAATATAAGGGTCAGTCCATGAGGTTGGGTCAGTTTTTGTGATATACCAGAAGTGAGAAACTATGTCTCCTATCAACCATAACAATGTTTGCTAGAAACTGAGTTCAGCATGAAAAGCATAGGCACCTGTATTTAGAAGGACTGCAGCTTCATGGTGAATATTATAGACTCAAAATTTATGTCATGTTTGAATGTGATGTTCATGATATGCTGGTAAAGAAAAATTCATATGAAGCAAAACTTTGTAACAACTGAAACAAGAATGATTCTGGCAGGGCACTACTATATAAGTTGCATAAAAAAATCTTCAACAGATGATATCATCTTCCATGTGTAATAGAAGATCCCATACAAATGTTACATATTCATCATCATATTTCTTTGCCCCAACCTCATGGAAATAACCCCAAATGAAATATACCCATCTTTTAATGGAAACAGTCAATCATGATTTGGAAACAAATACATTTTTTTTCCTGTGTAATTGTATGTTATATTTATCTAGAACATATCGTTCACTTTTAGCTTAGAAGTTTGGGAATAGCTAGGTTACCTTAGAGTGTGCAATACTTCATACCTATATTTTTGTGTGTGCTTTCATGAAGTCACCCTGCTTCCAATTGTACTTCATAATATATCGTAAATTGTTCTATTGCACTTTTTACCTTGAATATTGATGTAAGAAATTGATTATATCTTGTAATAATGAATAGTGAAAACAAGATTTTGTCTTTCAGATTTGTTACATTTAATTATAAATATGAAACCCGAATACACAAATGTTTCTGTTTCTTTACATTTGGTTACAAGAAAGAAAAAATTAAAAAATTGTTTCTAAAACATCAACTTAAATGTGAGTAATCTTGTTTGTAATATTTTCTGCTCCTATGTTGCATTTAAGAAAACATTCTAGTAGAAGTATACTGAAACTGATATGGAAGTGAAAGTTTTATTTCTTTCTTTGATTATGACCCATAAAAAAGTAGAACTGCACATCTTTACTTTCAGTTTGGAATGCCTGCATTTTGGAGAAATGTTTTCAGTTAATTTTTCTATAAAGGGGTCCACTACCCTTCTCCACTTTTTTCCTTTCCCTTCCGTAATAAACTATATTTATATTCATATCTGTGAAATATTAAAACAGTATCATCAAACGAGTTTTAATGATGATAATTATGGTTGGATTCTTGAAGCTCCTTTTCTGCAGGATACAAGTCTATATGTATCGGGTCTTTTTGTTTTGTTTTTAAATGGTTTAGTAAAAAGCTATTTCTAATAATTGCAGTGGTCGACCTAGAAGTGAGAGTCATGTTTATTGACAGGTTTCAAACGGTACAGCCAGCAGCATAGCAGCAAATGAGTAGATTTTGCACCAGCCCACCTAACTCAATGACCAACCATAGACTGACGCACACAGTTGTGTTACACTCAAAGGCCATGAGATAAAAAACCTTAACAACAACAGCAATGACTCAACAAAATCTTATAGACTCAAATAGCCACATGACAGTCCATCAGAAACAGTCTGTAGAAAGCAAAAGTAAGTAGTGAAAATGTTATTGAAGGTGAGGTATGTATCTGAGGGTGATGATCGAATGTGGCGCTGCCAAAGAGACCTTTGAGAAAGAGGAAGTGGCGGCTGGTAACCCGGGCATGTTGGCATTCCACCGCCTGATGGATGCTGTCAGCACATGAAATGTCGCATCGGTCGTGGCTATTAACATACTCGCAAATTGTCTCTCCCCCCCCCCCCCCCCTCTTCAGAGTTGGGATGGGGTGGGTTAAAGCAGACATATGAAGATTAAGGGGAAAAACGAAATTAATATATCAAAAGAAAGATCAGAAAACACAGAACAACCAGGACGGGTTTTTAAATTCTAAAGCTACTGCAGAGTTACAAGCGTTCGGAAATTGGTATATCTGAAAATGATATCAAAGGCGAGGTAGTGTTAGCACGCTGATTACTGAAATAATTTCTGATGGGCTCCGAAATATATTTTTGTTTTCATAAGTTTTTATTATTTTCTCTCATAAAAGAAAATTGAACATAATTTGAAACATTTCATATAATATAACAACAACAACAACAAAATCTTGACATAAATATAACTGCCAACTGCAATTTCACATTTCAAACGATAATACAAACAAACTTTCATCTAACATATATTTGCGAACAGAAATAAATATTTCATAAAGAATAAGATTCACATATTTAAGTTACCCATTTCGTTACAAACAATTTTCAACAACAACAACAAAAAAAAAATCTTTTTCCAATTTCCTTCTGAGAGAAAGAATTAAATTAAGAGAAGAAAAAAAAAAAGGATAGAAAGAAGATAAGAATAAAGAAAGAGAGAGAAAAAAAAAAAAAAAAAAAAAAAAAGATTAGAGAACATACACCATCATATGAGTGAGAGAACGATCGAGTCTCGTTGATCGATCAAAATATTCAATTTAAAAGTTTGATAGTATGATTGATTTGATGAAAGCAACAAAAAAAAAAGCTAAAAAATGAATGATATACTTATTGAAAATCGGTCTGGCATCCATTAAGCTGAACTGTGCAATTTTGTACATTTAAAAACAGATGTTTTCGGCAAAATTGTGTAGCAAAAAATCTTGTTTTCTTGGCAATCTGCAGATTCGGGACAGCCCCCAAATGAATGAAATGTCTGGGCAACATCCCTTATAGTACCAGCGTACATAATTACTTTAGAAATCGAAAATATTCCAGATTAAAATTTATTAGGTCATCAACTAATCAGGAGGGCTCTTCTAGCCCACCGGCCATTCCTACTTATGGTTTCCGTCCATTCCATTGTCGTCTGCAATGCTAATTAGACTATTTTGACGGCGGCACAACTATGTTTGAACAATTTTAATTACTGCACGAGTGGTGTTTTAAAATTTGGAGCGTAACTGGTTGGCTTATCTTGTCTGCAAATCTAGCTGATGACATCATTTTCTTTTTCTCAATAGGATCTAGAAGCCTATAGACGTACCTTGCCTTAATGTGATAATTACACCTTTCATCAGTATATGGTCGTTTGTGTGATTTGTTTTTGTCTTTGTAAATCATAGAGAACTTACAACTGACAAGAAACAGACAAACATGTCTGTAACTGACCACCATTCACCATTTTCTTTTAATGTCTGTGTGTATTCTGCAGTCTACCTATTTTGATAAGCTCTCTTTTCAACAAGAAAAGAGCATTTTTATCCGTGAGTTGTAATTCATAATAAAGCGAGTCAGCAAAGTAAATCTCATGACCAATGAAGGATAAAAGAATAAACAAATGGGGGGGGGGGGGGGGGGAGATATCCACATAATGCAACAGTCATCAAAGTTATCGAATTTGAACGTCAATGACAAGGGGCGGACCCAGGAATTTGTAAAAGGGAGGGAGGCACAATTCCGAAAAAAATATGTGACAAGAAAAAAAGATCCACTCACATTTTCAGTTGATTTTTTTTTCGTCAGAAATTTGAAAGAGGGTACAGAAACACAATCAGAAGGAATATTTTTTTTTTGGTGTACTTAAGGTATACACGATTACATGGGTTTTAAAGGGGAGGGGGGGGGGGGTCACGGGCGACTTGTGCCCCCTCACTTTTCCAAATTGATGTTCATGTATGTCAATAAAGTTGTATGCCTTAAATATGCCTACAATACGTGTAATTCCTCGAAAATGGATGCACTCCTCAGAGAACATTACTTGGGTTGTTTTTAATCCATAATGAGAAAAACAAATCGAAAATTAATGGTAGCTCTATTTTTGCTCAATCAAATTTTCTCAATACTTCACCAACTTTAGTATTCAGCTCTTAGATATCGAGACGGGATAGAGCGAAGAAAAGAAGATAAAACGTAAAACCAGCTGTTTAAATACAGCTTTCTAGTTTCTTTATACTCTGAACAACATCATCATGTCACTCCGCTTAGCGCGGGAGACATTTCAAATCGATAACCTCATATGGAAATGTTACTTTCCCCTATGGTAGGAAGTCTGGACTTTATGTCATGCTGTTTCCTCGATTTCCTCGCCAAAAATAGTGAAAAAATTTGCAGGAAAAAAAGGACATTTTGCTGAAGCCGTAGAAAGTGAACCGGTCTACGTCACGACCTTTCAATATTTTCTTATCCAAGTCCTACAAGATATAATAACCTTGTAGTTCTTCGAATATATGAAACAGAAGCCATAAAAGTTTATATAATTAATAAAAAAAAATACATACAGATTGAGAAGTAAAAGATGATTACATCTGTAGATAGAAAATTAGATGAATCAAAGTGATTGCTAAGACAGGAGATAAAACATGAATGAATGTGTTTGAAGAGATGGATTTACCTTGGAACTTGAATGAAAATTAATACATTTCTATATCGATAGAGAAAGAATTGGATTGACAATAAAGCAAAAACAAAAGTACACTATTTTGTATTTCTCATAGCGATACGAGGCAGAGACATACTGTAATATATAAGTTTATAAGAAGCAGATTAAAAAAAAATCAGTGACAACTATTATGGTGTATATAATTACATTCTTCTTGACATGTTTAAAGGTCTCGATGTCAATTCAAATGGAAATTTTATGACAAAACATACTCTACAACACGTCTTTTCTCTTCACTCCTTGTCTTATATCATGTATACTTCTTAACACCACCACAAAAGGCAACCGTATTTCTCAATGGCGTATCCAATTCAATTCAATTCAGTTTATTTCGCAAGATAAAATCAATATACATGGTAACAATAAATTAAAATACATATACAAAATTATGCGGGGCTTTCCATAAAGGTTAAAAAACCTGTAGTATTTGGATCGCCCATTAGACAATATAAAAAGAGAACCAAATTATTTAAGGCACAAAAACAATATTGTCACACCTGGGTAGAACCAGAAGGACCTTGACATGTTATCTAGATATAGGTTGTTTGACCAACTCTCGCAAACAATAATGAATACTACGAAACAAGTTCTATAAAGTTTAAAGACTGTTTAATAAGACCATATCCCTATCTGGGAATATATAAATCTTTCAATGAACACAAAATAAAACAATATTACTTCAACAATTCATGGAACAATCAGACAGAAATTTAACAATTTCTGAATATTGTATGAGTATGTGCACACCTTAATTAATCCCCATTCAGTAAAGATAATTATATTCGTTTTATGAATAAGGCCTTTCAAACTATACTTAATTCAAGTCCGCGAAAGTTATCTCTCCTGTGTGTATTCTTGAAAAATAATCCCGCGAAGTTCACACCGACTAAAGCTTAAGTGAAAAGAGTTCTACCTCATTAACGACGATTCCGCGAATATCAATGAAGTGGTGGTTGCTATCCTTCCCTGAAGGATCTCTGTCGTTTTGCAAGCTTGGTGTAGAACCAGATTGAATGAAGTTATTCGTCTCGGTCGAATCCAGAAAAACAGTAGAACTGTCTGACCATCCGTCAGATCCATTATCCGTCAGTACATGTAGTAAACCGGATAATCACCAGGTAATTGGTAACCGTAATCGCCATTACCAGTATTCCACTATCTCAGTAATCTCAGTAAACTGTACTACAATTAATGCCGTAATCTGTTGTAATCCGCCATCTAAAATATAAATTTTACCAAAAGAAGATGACGTAAAATCTATGGAGACTATAAGTTCAATCACATCAGAAAAGGGATACTCTATAATCCATAATAACTTGACATTCAAGTAATTAAGTTCCAAGATTAAACATTCCACCCTAGTCAAAATGCACTATACAAATAACGATTTATAAATGCAAAGTCTAGGATAAAGACTACCAAAATACCCATGTTCACATTCACAATACCTCAACTTGGTAAATTGCTAACAAGTAAACTATCCAGATTTTATATATAAAATACACATCCATATCCTGCCGTATACTCTTTTGAAATGACAAGAAAATATTACAAATTCAGTGTTCTATTATATTCATAATTAATTACTTTTGTTTCAAATAAATATAATAGAATCAGCTTTCAATCCTCTTAGACTTTTAAGAAGCTCATAATAACTATCAAAAGTCATTTCTGTCTGAAAATTACACCAGCACGTATATGGGTTTTAAAGATACTTAATCATAAAAGCTATCAAATTATCTACTTACAGTCTGTCTGGAAAAATGACTGCTTAACACAGGGTCCACAGGCTGTCTACCATGATGGCACCACGGGCGTGGCCCTCTGGCTTCACTGCTGCTGCCAACTCTTGCAGCAACCTGACACAGCTAACTCATGCAAGCAAATGGCGCCTCTAGCTGCATGCACACAATGCCCTAGCTTGCCTTGGCTTCCTACCTAGCAGAGATCACTCTACTGTGACCTAACAAAAGACTACTTGTATAGAAAACCCCAACTCCCATAAAAGCCTAGGAATGGTTATCACCTGCTCTAAGTGCCTATAGCAGTTAAAGTTGCCTGCAATAGAATAAAAATGCTATGTACTTTTGACACAACCCCCCATTTAAGAAAATATATCATATTTGCTACATTATATCAAAAGAAGAATAGCGAACTTTATCGATTGCCGTTATTTAAAATTAAATGCCTAAATATAACACCTTGTTACCTTTGGAAGTGAAAATTTAAGACACCTATCAGGAATAATTCAAGTAATATAGCAAGGTCATGAATTTAATGCCTCACTCTGTGTATACTCGGCTGAGAAAGTCAGCCCCAACATTCTCTGAACCAGGTATAGCCTCAATTCTAAACCTGAATGGCTGCAATGATAATGCCCATCTCATGATGCGATTATTGATGCACTTGGACTGGTTGATGTAGACAAGAGGCTTGTGATCTGTTTCGAGAATAAATTCTCGACCTTCCAGATATACCTGGAACTTACCTATACCCCACACAAGGGCAAGACATTCCCTCTCGATAGTAGAATATCTTTGCTCTCTAGGAAGTAGCTTCCTACTAGCATAAGCTATTGGGCACTTAACTCCATCTTTCTTCTGAAGAAGAACTGCACCCAAGCCTGTCGCTGACGCATCAGTGCGTACCGTGAAAGGAAGTGCCATATCTGGCAAACACAGAATTGGTGCGGAAGATAGACAACCCTTCAGCTTCTCAAATGCCTTCTTGTCTTCCTCAGTCCAAACTAACTTGTTGGGTTGACGACCCTTGGTCTTGTCAGTGAGGGGAGCTGCTATAGATGCAAATTGTGGTATGAATTTGCGATAATAGCTAGCCATACCGATAAAAGATCTCATCTGCTTCTTGGTCCCTGGTTGAGGAGCATTGCAGATCTTCTCAATCTTGTCTTGCTTCGGTTGGATCTTTCCTTCTCTCACGATATGACCTAGAAACTCTATCTTCTTACATCCAACTTGACACTTACTCGGACGAGCTGTAAGGCCTGCGTCACGAAGCCTCGTGAAGACCTTCTGTAGAACATCAACGTGCTCATCCCATGTTGACGTATGAATTAAGACGTCATCCAGATAGTTGTGTACCTGTGGTATCCCATTTAGAAGGGATCTCATTACACGACTAAATGTAGCGGGTGCGTTCACTAACCCGAAGGGCATAACCCGAAACTGGTACAAACCACTTGGGCTGCGAAACGCTGTCTTCTCCTTTGCATCACCTGCCAAAGGAATCTGCCAATAACCCTTTGACAAATCTACCTTTGAAAAGTACTTTGAACCTGACAACCTGGAAAATATCTCATCTTGATTAGGAATCGGCTCCGCATCAAAGACAGTCACTCGATTTAATCGTCTGAAATCCACACAAAATCTATTCGATCCGTCAGATTTCTTAACGAGAACAATCGGTGACGAATATGGAGAGTCAGACGGCTCGATTACCCCCATTTCAAGCATCTTCGCTGTCTCTTCCTCAATCACACTCCGCAGAGCATGAGGAGCTGGATAAGGATTTTGGCGTACCGGATCATCTGAGGTTAACTTAATCTGGTGAGAACCAATGTTACACTTACCTGGGAGATCAGTAAAAACATCCTGGAAACTATCTAAAATGTTAGATACCTGTTTCTGTTGCTTACCTGTTAAGTTACTGCAAACTGTCACATCCTTCACCGACTCAGTTGCTTCCAAAGCAGGGAGCTCTATCTTAACTCCACTCAATTTACCTGTATTCTGATCATCTTCATCAGAATCACTATCCCGAATGATAGAAGCAACCGTCGCCACTTCCAGCATACTACTGGCGGTGTCCTCTTCTTGGGGTCCAGCGTCTTCACGGTCGATGTACCTTTTCAACAAATTTGCATGGAAGGTTTTCAACTTACCCTTAATCTCGACTCTGTAGTCATGATCGCTTAACTTGTGAGCAATCTTGAAGGGTCCTTTCCACTGAACTAGTAGCTTGTTGCTATCTGTGGGGAGAAGAAGGAGAACTTTATCTCCTGGTTGAAATTTACGATCTTTACTCTTGCAATTGTAATACTTAGCATATCTTGCATTAGACTTTCTGAGCTCCTCTAAAGCAGCATCAAGAGTTGTCTCTAAGCGTTCTCTCAAATCTACAACATACTGATATGTCGTCTTCAGATCATCGTCTTGTTGTTTTCCTGTCCATAACTCTTTCAAGATCATGAGAGGACCTCTTACTGTACGTCCGTACAATAACTCAAATGGTGAAAACCCAGTGGAAGCTTGAGGTGCCTCCCTGTATGCAAAAAGCACAGGAGCCAAGTAACGATCCCAGTCCGAAGGACGACTAGCACAGACCTTTCTAAGCATCTGCTTCAAACTACCATTAAAACGCTCCACGAGACCATTACAAGATGGATGGTATGGCGTCGTTGTCAACTGTCGAATAGACAACAACCTACCTATCTCCTTCATCAGACTCGAAGTAAACTGCGTACCCTGGTCTGACAAGATTTCCTGCGGCACACCTACCCTAGAGAATACCTGAACAAGAGCCTCTGCCACAGTTGTAGTCTCAATATTCGGCAAGGCCACCGCCTCCGGGTACCTTGTCGCACAATCAACAATAGTAAGAATGTACCTATTCTTCTGAGCAGTAACTGGATGAATGGGTCCAACCAGGTCGACTGCAATCCTCTTGAAAGGAATGTCAATAACGGGCATCTTACCCAGCGGAACACGTGTAACTCTTCCCTTAGGGATCGTTCGCTGACAAATGTCACACGAATGAACAAACCTAGTCACCTCTGCTCCAACACCTGGCCAGTAGAAATTGGACAGAACTTTATCAGTCGTTTTCTTGACACCCTGATGGCCTCCCATTATGCCTTCATGAGCCAACTTCATGACCGTCATACGATAGGGCTTCGGGACAACCAACTGGACAACTGAATTGCCATGAACGACACTCTTAGGAACAAACACCCTATACAACAAATCATCTTCAACGATGTAATAAGAGTTCCGCTTACCATGTGAATCAGTGTCAGGAGATCCTGCCATTTCTCTAACCTTCTTGAGAGTCGGATCTGACAACTGAGCTTCCTTCATGTCACTAGGAGACACATCGGGAACTGATGATGGAGTTTTCAGGATGCGGGGTGGACGTGAAGCTTCCTTCGCTTGAGCTCTGGTCTCTACCGCCATTCCTGTCTCTACTCCCTCCTCTAACTTAGGCAATCCCCACTCAGGATCTGGATCGTCTGGAGAACGAACATTCTTGATGTTACCTAGAATCACATCACAAACAGGTGAGTCAATGCAAAGAGCTTCAACTTCACCTACATAAAATGGTGAATTGACGTTCACAACAGCAGTAGGATACCTGTGAACAGAACCATCAATCAAAATACACCACTTATACCTGCCAGTCATCTGCTTGTCCGTGACAAGACCCTTCCGGATGACAGCACCTGAACACCCACTGTCTCTCAAAACCGATACTTTCTTTGTCCCGACCAGTCCTTCCTTCACAGGCATGCGGGAAAAGAGTTTGGTCTTGCAAACAGCACACATCTTCGGCAACACTTTTCTCTTGTGGTTCCTCGTAGACTTGGGTTGCCAGTTATCTCCAAGTACAGTACTGGACAAGAAGAATCCACCTTGAACTACATCAGCTTTATCTGTTGAGTCTCTAGATAGGGAACAAGAATAACATTCATCAGAGCTATCACCTCCCTTATTGTCATTCTTCACCATCTGATCTCTTCTACCAGTCTTACTACTTTTCTTACGAGTGGACTGTTTAGGGTCCACACTTACAAGACCTGCTGCTTTTGACACATTGCGAACTTTAGCGTTGCAATTTCTTGCTAAGTGACCCATTTGTTTACACTGGAAACATGGTCCTATCTCTTTCTTACTCTCTGACTTCTGATGGACGTTGTCAGCAGAAGTCTGTAACTTACGAGTGTTACTCAGTCTTGGTTCCTTTCTAGAACCTTTGAAATGGCCACCATGAGCAGAAACATACACATCTGCCATCGTTACCATTCCCTTTACACTTTGGCAACTAGAAATTCGTTCCTTCAAGAATATGGATAACCCTGGGTTAACTTGATCTAAGAATTGTTGTCTAACAATAAGATCCTTAAGTCCTTCATATGACTTATCACCACCTGTTAAATCTATCCATCTCTCCAAATAATGTTCCAGCTTAGAGGCAAACTGTGCTGCAGTTTCTCCTGTTTCTGGTACTGAAGTACGGAATTTCCTAGCAAAGTCATCTGCCGACATTTGAAAGCGCTTGAGAAGCGAATCTTTCAACTTACTGTAGTCAGCAGCATCATCTGATGACAATCTACTATACACCTCAAGGGCCTTTCCTTGTAAAAGGGCACCCAGACTTATAGCCCATATCTCGGATTCCCATCCCTGACTCTTGGCGTATCTCTCAAACCTTTCCAAATAGGCATCCATATTATCCTTACTTTCATTAAAGTGTGGAAGTTTAGGGGCCTTTATTAGACTATGGCGGATTACATGTTCTGAGTTACTAACATCTTGGCCTTCATTTGCTTGCTTGGCCTGTTCTAAAGCAATTTTCTTCTCTAATATTTCAAGTTCTTTCTGTTTATCTTCCCTAGCTTCTTTTCTCTCTTCTCTAGCTACTTGTTCCCTTTCTTTGATAAAGGCTAACAAATTTTCCCCTGCTAAACCAAGTTCTTTGCCTAACTCTACCCACTGTCTATCCATACTTATTAACTACGGTTTAAAGACCCGAACAAAGTACCAAGGCAACTAAGACAAAGCAATGCACACTTGCTATCAATCACGCAATTCTGCGCAGCAAAAGCAATTTGTCACTCACCAGAGAGTCTAACGCCTTTTGCCACTTTGGAGGGTAGTCAGTCTGCCGATCCGTCCCTTGGCCCTAGAACAGAGTAACTTGAGCAGAACTGCTATAGCTGTTTCAAAGAGAATATTAAGTTACAAGATATATTAACAAACATTTCTAAAGATATCCTAACCTGAATTCCTTGCGAGAGGTCCCGGGTTCGACTCCCGGACAAGCCCCCAAATGTCACACCTGGGTAGAACCAGAAGGACCTTGACATGTTATCTAGATATAGGTTGTTTGACCAACTCTCGCAAACAATAATGAATACTACGAAACAAGTTCTATAAAGTTTAAAGACTGTTTAATAAGACCATATCCCTATCTGGGAATATATAAATCTTTCAATGAACACAAAATAAAACAATATTACTTCAACAATTCATGGAACAATCAGAAATTTAACAATTTCTGAATATTGTATGAGTATGTGCACACCTTAATTAATCCCCATTCAGTAAAGATAATTATATTCGTTTTATGAATAAGGCCTTTCAAACTATACTTAATTCAAGTCCGCGAAAGTTATCTCTCCTGTGTGTATTCTTGAAAAATAATCCCGCGAAGTTCACACCGACTAAAGCTTAAGTGAAAAGAGTTCTACCTCATTAACGACGATTCCGCGAATATCAATGAAGTGGTGGTTGCTATCCTTCCCTGAAGGATCTCTGTCGTTTTGCAAGCTTGGTGTAGAACCAGATTGAATGAAGTTATTCGTCTCGGTCGAATCCAGAAAAACAGTAGAACTGTCTGACCATCCGTCAGATCCATTATCCGTCAGTACATGTAGTAAACCGGATAATCACCAGGTAATTGGTAACCGTAATCGCCATTACCAGTATTCCACTATCTCAGTAATCTCAGTAAACTGTACTACAATTAATGCCGTAATCTGTTGTAATCCGCCATCTAAAATATAAATTTTACCAAAAGAAGATGACGTAAAATCTATGGAGACTATAAGTTCAATCACATCAGAAAAGGGATACTCTATAATCCATAATAACTTGACATTCAAGTAATTAAGTTCCAAGATTAAACATTCCACCCTAGTCAAAATGCACTATACAAATAACGATTTATAAATGCAAAGTCTAGGATAAAGACTACCAAAATACCCATGTTCACATTCACAATACCTCAACTTGGTAAATTGCTAACAAGTAAACTATCCAGATTTTATATATAAAATACACATCCATATCCTGCCGTATACTCTTTTGAAATGACAAGAAAATATTACAAATTCAGTGTTCTATTATATTCATAATTAATTACTTTTGTTTCAAATAAATATAATAGAATCAGCTTTCAATCCTCTTAGACTTTTAAGAAGCTCATAATAACTATCAAAAGTCATTTCTGTCTGAAAATTACACCAGCACGTATATGGGTTTTAAAGATACTTAATCATAAAAGCTATCAAATTATCTACTTACAGTCTGTCTGGAAAAATGACTGCTTAACACAGGGTCCACAGGCTGTCTACCATGATGGCACCACGGGCGTGGCCCTCTGGCTTCACTGCTGCTGCCAACTCTTGCAGCAACCTGACACAGCTAACTCATGCAAGCAAATGGCGCCTCTAGCTGCATGCACACAATGCCCTAGCTTGCCTTGGCTTCCTACCTAGCAGAGATCACTCTACTGTGACCTAACAAAAGACTACTTGTATAGAAAACCCCAACTCCCATAAAAGCCTAGGAATGGTTATCACCTGCTCTAAGTGCCTATAGCAGTTAAAGTTGCCTGCAATAGAATAAAAATGCTATGTACTTTTGACAAATATAATGCACCTAAACACACACAAACAGTTTGCTGGGTATTGCTTGGGGCAATACCCAGCAAACTCTATTAGATAGACTACTTTTATTACAAAAGAAGTCCCTCCGTATCATCTGCAATTCTGCTATACTCTCACACACAGACCCGTTATTTGTTGATAGCAGACTATTAAAAATAAATGACCTGTATCTATTTCATTTGGGACAATTTATGTATAACTACAGTAGAAAGACACTTCCACACACATATTTGATGCCATGTTCCCCCAAAATCGGTCACTTCATGATTACCCAACTAGACGGTCTAACGAGTTTCACCTACCACTCTTTAGAACTTTATTAGCGAAGAAGACATTTATATATGATGGTCCTAGATTTTGGAATTTTTAAGTGAAGATATTAAAAGTAGTCCATCCCTAAATTCTTTTAAGAAAAAACTAAAATTATTTTTGCTCAAATCTTATAGTAATATACAATAATTACCTGATAACAGCTGATATCTCTCTTATTTTTTTTATTTTTTTTATTTAGGTCTTCATCATCTGCTCATTTAATTGAATATATATTTGGTCTTATGATCTTAACTTGCCAGAATCACCATATAACTACCTCCTTTTTCGGTCAAGAATTGTCCTGCTCCCCCCCTTTTTTTTTCTTTTTCCTTTTTCCCTTTTCCTTTTCTTTTATCTCTTTTCCTTTTCCTTGTCGTTTCGTGTTTGTTTGTTGTTCTGTAATACTGTTTTGTGTTTTCCAAGTCTTCGTAGGCACAATTTGAAACAATACTATTTTCCCTGGGGGATCCACAAATTACAAGCCCGGCTTTTTAGTGGATCCCCCACATTTCCTCAGAAATTATGAATTTCTTTTAATAATTCATTATAATAATTTATTTATATGTTTAGTGTACTTGTACACTTATTAAGAAAAAATGAATTTGTACATAAATTATGTTTTTCATATTTTCTGTTATAATATCTGTAAAGCCAAGTTTCTGTTGGAAATGAAATAAACATGAATTTGAATTTGAATTTGAATTTGAATTTGAATTTGAATTTGAAACACATTATAACAACAACAGAAAAAAAAGAGAAAAAGAAAAAGACAAAAGACAAAAAAAAAAAAAAAAAAAAGGAGGAAGAAGAAAAAAAAAATGTGAGGGAATTCGAATATAATATCGTAATTCAATGTGATAACTAATAATTATTTACTAATAATATATTTTTTTTCCTAAAGGAAGATACAAATTGTGATTTTGTTATGTCATGGGGAATAATATTCCAATGTTTAGGACCTATGTAACTCATTGACTTAGCTTCATGACTTGATTTAATGGACCATAAATGAAATTTGTTTGAAGATCTAGTATTATAATTATGAATTTGACTAATATATTGCAAGATGTCTAAAAAAGGGGTAGGTAATAACCTAATTTTATATTATACATGAACGTTGCAATTTCTTGCTTATTTATATCAGATATATTTAATAATGATAATTTCTTGAAAATAGGAGCAGATGGCGCTAAATAGTGAAAATTAGTAGCTATTCTTAAACATTTCTTTTGAACTTTAAATAATGTGTCTAATTCAGTTTGAGATGCATTTGTAGCCCATACAATATTACAGTATTTCAAATAAGGAAAGACAGTGGAATGATATAATGTTATTAAATTTTCCGGTAACAAACTATATTTCAGTTTATTTATTAAACCAGTATTTCTACGGATCTTGTGTAAAACATTTATAATATTGTCTCCGATATCCAATATCCAGTGGACCTTGGCGTCGGGGGAGGGTGTGTGTGTGGGGGGGGGGGGGGAATCATCCGAGCCAATTGTTATCCATGTATTTTAGCAAGATTTCGAAGAGATTATTTGCACAGATAGTTACAGTGGTTTTGGGCCTTTGGGGCACATTTTGAGCATTCTAATTGCAGGATTTCACAGGTACACTTATATGCGTGCGAAATATATTGATTTTTAAAAATTTATTTTGATATTTCGGTCTTGCCCCCTTCCAGTGCGCTAGTAGTATTTCTATCATCAGTCATCTCGTTATTCCTTTAAAGATAAAGTTGAGCTCTGGTCATGAGATTGAATTGTGAAAGAAATTGTCTCAAAGCAATTGGGAAAGGTTGATTATATAGCACATAAGAATTGGTGTATGCTGTAAGGTCTTGGAATCACCCAAATTATAAGAAATTGTCTCAATCCTGCTGAGAGCCACATGCACTGCACACAGAATATGCGTATATGGGACTACACAAAAATGTTAGGCCCGAACATTTCAGCTGTTTCTTGTCATATTTCAAATATAAGGGCATCTGAAGAGCAATCCTATTCAGGGGACATTTCTAATATGATGATCCTCCAAACTGACATAACAGGAAGGAGAAAGCTCACAAATTATTTTTCACCTTTCCCAGAACTCAATCTTCCCTTTAATTTCTTTCGGATGATACTCATTGAATACCAGCGTAGACAGATATGTTGATGCACGGTGATCTTCTTCGACATCTATTTCCGAGCTAAGAATATCTCACCCACGCAAACCATGCACTGAAAACGACATACAGCGTCTATAGCAGTCCTGAAAAACTCCCGATTGCTGCATTTCATAAGTAGTCTTAATTTTTCATGAGATTTTTTCTCTCTCAAGGGAATATCAAGAAATTAAATATATGTATATTCCAAGAAATATGGTCAGTGTTGCATTTTTATGATACATCTCTTGTTTATTTGAAGGGAATGATACGAAAAAATATATTTTGAGAAATATGGACAATGGTGAATTTATGTAGTTCTTCGTTTTCCTAAAGGGAATATAGTTACGAAGTGTTTATTCTAAGAAATTAAATCAACCTTCATATTTAAAAAAAAAAAGTAGATTTCTTGTTATCTCGACTCGAGGTGATTTAACTTGATTTAAGTCATATTGTTTCAGTCAAATTGTTTTCAATCTCCAAAGTAGGAGGGCTTGATAGAGGAGCATGCCCCCACCTTGTGGTAGATTTCAGAGATTTGTCATCAGATGTAAAGCATTCTGTCAGCAAACGTAACCCTTGTGGATCAAGTAGTTGATACATAAGCTCCTCCCCCCCCCCCACACACACAGGGCCACACACACACACTCGCATAAAAAGATGGCTACGCCATGTACATTTGCATAGCTGACAGAAACTATTCTAAAATGACGTATCTTGAAAGGAAAACACCAAATCTCCATTAACTATAAAGGTGGTCATAGACAACTGGGTGATACATAAACTACTCACCCCGCCCCCCCCCCCAGGGCCAACACACACAGTCGCATAAAAAGATGGCTACGCCATGTACATTTGCGTAGCTGACAGAAACTATTATAAAATGATATAACTTTCTAGCTTTCTAGAAAACACCAAATCTCCGTTAACTATAACAAGTATAAAGCAGGGGCCGCGGGGCGTTTTTGAAAGTGTGTGTGTGGGGGGGGGGGGCTGATTTAATTTCACTCATTAATGACAATTTTCGAACCTTTTTTCTGAGGTTTTTACTTAACGTGTCTACTGAAAAAAAAAGTGGGGGGGGGGGGGGAGGGGGGCTGGGGGCTGCAGCCCCCCGGTTTCGTGGCCCATGTGAAGGGTCCAACTTTAACTTCGAAGAACTTCCACGTTTAGACTGTGACTTCATCCCACACATGTACAAGTTTTATGTAAGTCATACATGAATAATATGCAATAATTAGACCTTCATTGTAATTCAATGAAAAAAAAAAAATGATGTCACTTCGATTTAAAACTTGTGCAATAGTTCAAGCATAACCAACGATCAACAGGACCCATTAACACGTTCCACGCAGATAATGTCAGGTGATGAAAGAAGAATTGAAATAAAAAGGGCAAATCAACACAAAGAAATAAATTTAGAATCGCAGAAAAAAGCGGGATGATTCATGTGAACAAGTCTCAAATCGCTGTTAGGTAAGTTTCGATTTAGCATCTGTTGCACCATGATCGATCTCGACTCTCCCGTGGTTATCGATCTCCAGGGAGCTCGTGTTTTTTGCAAGCAGGAAAGGTGGTTATAATTACCGTATGACAAGTGTGATCACAGCTACAAGCATGCACGGGACTACAGAGCTTATGCCAGTTCTTTAGGGAGAAACCGTGGAAATCTCGTCATTTTTGTGAACTTTAGAAAAGTCACCTTTGGCAAATATGGACGAACTCGACATTTCCTTTCGATTTCCATCAGATTGCTTCTTCATGTGTCACGTTCTTACCAGATATTATAACCCGTCACCCCAACATTTAAAATTTTTCGTTTTTTTAAAGCTCTGATCTTTCATTTTTCCAGTAAAAAAACAACGAAGAGATTCTCAAGGATTTTTATGTGAAGGAACATCTTCAAACGGTACTTACGTGACAAGCTTCATCACTGGCGGAATTAGGGGGGGGGGGGGGAGGCAAAACCGTCCCTTGTCCCCCCCTTGAAATTCAAGTGGCATATCTAACAGAGCCCCAAAATTTGCACCCCAAAGGTCATATGAAAGTCATCTGATAAGTGTCACCCCCCTTATTTTTTGTTTGTCCACCCTTGAGCTTCATCACTTAATAACATTTAGTTTGGGGGCAATTTAAGCCTATCAAAAACGAATATCTTGGGAACAGGACAAGGAGTTACGTTGGAAGAGCGCTAGAGGAATGACAACTAAAACGTAACATTGTGAGCAATGGGATAGATTGGGATCAGTCGTGGGGAGAGAGAGAGAGGGGGGGGGGAGGGGGGAGGGGGGCACTGGTCTTGGAGGGGATTGTGCAGTCTTTATCGCGTTCTTTCTCTCCTTTTCTGTCTTTTCCTTTATTGTCATTCGAATGTGGTGGTGGGGGGGGGGGGCGCACCCTTATAGCTACACGAAAATGCCCTTCTAAATCATGACTCAATTTGACGAAATATTCACCATCTGTTGTCATCGTATTCAGGACTCCACCAACGTATTGTTTGTAGATATGTAGTCCAGTTTGAAGGAAAAATATAAACAAAACATTGTATTTCCCTTTTAAAGTTTGAATCAAGCGATCCATAGACTCAAGATAATCTTTAAAACTCATTTCGAAGAGATTTCATGCTCTTTAATTCGTTACAATCTCTCAGTCCGTACGCGTGATGCATGATGAATATTGCCCCGTCTCTTCTGAGAGCTGAACTGACTATTAGCACCAAAATAATATTCAAAACCATAAAGTCATCTCACCACGAACCATGTTTGGGGTTGGTCTCTGTTGTAAAAATCTCGGTATTGCGAACACACATCCTGATTTGGGAATTGCTCTTTGGAACATGGAGAAGAATAGACCATGAAAATAGCACAACCGATGGAAAAACAACATTACAGAGACAGACAAGGGAATCTTATCCACCACCTAGGAATTGTAAATGTTTTTCCAATGTCTCCGAAATTTGCCATTTGGAGAAGTTGTGTCGAAGAAAAAGAATTTTTCTCATTTTCCCCAGTCACCCACGCATTTCTACAGAAAGGTATTCGATGAAAGCTCATGTATCAGAACGCGATACGACAATGAGTGAGCAGAATTGATGTCTGCAATATTTCTCTTGATATAAGAAAATGTAATCGGCTAATCACCCCTGGATACCAACCCGGAGGATAAATTAACCCGGTTACATAATCTCCTAGGACCAGTACTGCTAGAACAACTACAAACAGACAATAAGCCTCTTGGACAATCGCCCTCTAGGACAACTATTCCCGAGAAATTGTCAATGGCATGGATATTGTTTTCGAATCATAAAATAGATTTCATATTTTTTTTGTAGGGGCCAGTCATGGATTAAATAATGAGAAAGTGAATTCGAACACTGCAAAGATTTCAAGCATTTTAAAGATTTTCAAAAAGTGATAATTATGTCAGTACAGGGTACCATTTTGGTAGAAACTAGTTACAATGGTAACTACAGACTTCACTCCAATGACATTAGAGCTCTTTAGGCCCATGTAATCTTTTATGAGAAAAAAGATTAACATTTTCTTTACACGAAAAAAGCCCCAACAATGCGAATAAAAACACATTTGTATAGTAATGGCGTCTCATACACAATCTGATGAAAACGTTAGATGCATTTGTTATTGATCAAGGGCATTTTTTTTTATCTGGAACGAACTATAAGATAGAAATGAGAGGTTATTCTATAGCAATACATCTTTTAATGTAAATAAAATTACTGAAATTAAAATGTCTCCCTGTAGTCCTCAAGATCTCGTTATAGTCCGTACGCATTTATCTTCTCATCTCGGAGCTATTTTCGTTGGATTTGAAGTCGGTTAATCCGCAAAAGGGATTATCCACTATAGGAAATGAGACCAAACCATTCCTCATCTCTTTCCGCAATTGACCTGGGATATCATGGCAGTGTAAATCTTGGGAAAATATACACACAGCACAGTTTTTTTAAAACCTATATTTATATGTATACCGTTAATTACCTTTTTTTTTAATGATAAAACTGCTATATTTTCTACTATTGAAATGCATCAGAAAATAACATGTCTCTAATCTAACAGGCGATTATAAAATTATGTTATTCTTTTTTAAAGAATGTAGTCATTTATCAAATTTCTTGCAATCTATATGGTTTGCAATATTTTGACCTGCATAATGATAATATTTTATCATACCCGTATACTATCGGCATTATTAAATACTTGGCATTGACCACATTCTAATGCCATGTCCAAATATTGAAGGTCATGATCATAACTTCATTTCCAAACTTACATTGCCACCAATCTACCTCCACCATCACTAGTTTACAACACTACTACCGTCATCGTTAGTAACACCAATACCATCGCCAGGGGCGGATCCAGGATTTTGTAAAAGAGGGGGTACAGTGCCGTAAATGTACACAAAAAGGGGGCATTTTTTTTTATTGTGTACTTAAGGTATGCTAGTTCGGTTTAAAAAAAAAAGGGGGGGGGCACGGGCCGGTTTCCCCCCTATGTAGATCCTCCACTGACCATCGCCATCACCAGTGTCGTAGCGTTGCTCAAGCCATTTAGGGGGCACTGGCATCAAGGGGAGGGGGGGGGGCATCGGTATCATGACATGCGAATTTACAAGGTCATTGATTAGGGACAGGTTACGGGGGGGGGGCTCTATCGTACTCTTCTTGTCCTCCCTCACTCTCTTTTTAATTTCCCCTCCTTTTCCCCTTTTTCGTCATTCAATAGAGGCGGGATGGGGGGGGGGGGAGAGACGGGGTCCGGTAGCCACGCCATCTGATCATTACCATTACCAGTATCGTCAACACAATCAGTATTTCGGGGGCCATTACCGTCTCCACTGCTACAATCATTGCCACCACTGCTACTATCTATACCACCCACGTGCATTGTACCATATTACAATAAATGCCACCACTAAATTACAGCAACATGACCGCCCTACTATAATAAACACCGCCATTATCTTCACCACTCTATCCAGGGGGGGGGGGATCCAAGATTTTGTAAAGGGAGCACAACTTTAAAAAAAAAAAAAAAAAAAATCCTGACGAGTAGAAAAAAAAAGAAAAAGAAAAGAAAAATATATTTTTAAAAAAGGAGAGAGGAAAGGAGGAAGTATTCCCACCTCTCCACTTTCCAGGTGCCGTTAACCTGTAACCTCAAAACTGTGAAGGGGGGGGGGGGGCACATTTTCTTGGTAGTGTATTTAAGGTATGCCACTTGTGTTTTAAAATGGGGGGGGGGGGGCACGGGCCAGTGGTGCCCCTAAATCCTACAGTGACTCTACATCTCACTTCACTTTCGTTTCGATTCAGTTAGCGCTCATGGGTGCTCTTTCGAATCCGTCACTCAAAAACTTTTCAAAACTTTCGGTCTATGAATATGCATGAGAGACGTCGATGACGTCAGTACATGTCTCATGAGCCGCCACAAAACAAGCGAGGAGTCCACCCGCCTCCAACACGTCAACCAATCCAGTCCCCTTACCCCGTCCTAAAGCAGATGAAATAGGCCTTAATCATACCCATCCACTTTGGGGACTTCCCCTCTCTCTCTCCCGGAGGAGATGACATTGTACAAAATCTCCCCCCTATTTATTTTTGAAGGAAGGGGGCCCTCCGATGATATCTCGGTGGTGAATTTATTATGCTTGGGCAACGGTTTGTGATGATCAAGTCTCGGTGCATGGCAAGAAAAACAAAGTCCCTGTTTCTGAAAGAAGAAAAGGTGATGATTCATGTCATATCGAAGCAGTTTTTCATCGGGATTGGCTGCCCGGAAAATTTTCGAGAGGAAGCCAGGTTTTAGCCCTCAGGCAATGTCTGGTTCACTTTTATCTTCCCCCTCTCCTTCTGTAAATCCATATCATCCGATAACATGCTTATGATATTACGGAGCAATGCCCTGGACATTGGCACACCTGGGCATGCTTCCATGCACTGTAAGCTCAACATTGCCAGGAGAGGGGAAAGGAACTAGACCTGTAAGGGAGCGAACTTAATTGGGTCCGAGCCAACAAGAATGACAATGTATGGGACCGGGGGAGCAGACAATCGTTCTGGTGGATGAACTTTCCCGCGCTTGAACTAGAGTGTCACTTTTGTCTGGTCCGAAGGAAAAATTCAATTAGAGTTTCCGCTTTCGGGTGAGTGGCAGAACGTAAGTCAGTCAATCATTAAACTGATTTACGAGTTACATTAACCTATCAGAGCCCCGTCTTGGTCAAATGAATGTGGTGAGAGACAAAAACTATGAAAGAAAATTCACTTGGGCTAAATTGGGACGTGAAACCAGAATATGATGTTATGCCAATTATGTGACCAGTGTCTTCATATATATCTTTTCAATCTAGCAGGAACCTAGTTTAATGTTCTCCAACTTTTCTTGATGGTTGCATTTAAAAAGGGAAATTAGAACCCCATATCTTACTTTTTGTTTCATTTATACCCGACCCGTTATCATTTTAGATCAACAACACTTGGAAGGATTATGTGTTGCATATATATTCTACCATAAAATACACTATCAGGCAAACAGTAGAATCAATGTAAGTAAGTATACGAGAAGTGAAAAATTAGAAAAAATAAAATTTTCGTGTTACAACGCATTCAACAAAAAAGAAAAGAAAGAAAGAAATTCCAGTGTATGAATTCACACGCGGCTTTTCTTCTTTACAAAAAGTTCGTCTGCATCTCTAATTTGAGAATCATATTACAAAACTTTTTGAGCTAACATTCGTCGTTTTTTAAAGACGATAATGTAACTTACCGTCAATAAGGCGGCATTGTAGATTAATTTGAAATTACATTCATATTAATGGAAATTCCTTTCGACTTTTGGAAGTTTAAACGTGAATTTCATCAGTACGCATCCCATGTAGTCAATGGCAAATTGAGACATAATTTCGAAAGTTTGTGAAAAAGTGAACCTGTATTTTATATAAGGTACAATACAATATAAAACTATAATACACTTCGATATTTTTCCACATCACAAAATATGACAAAGTAATATTTCGACGAAGTTAAAAAAAAAAATCGGTATATAATATTTAGAAGAAAGAGAGGGTAAGGATCATGAGAAATTCAAACCGAGGAGAAGGGAATAGGGGACAAAAAATGATGCAATAAAAGGAAAAGATAAACTAAAACAGAAAAAGATGGAGAAAGAAAATAGAAAACCGGGTCCACGTGTGTGTTTTGGAGAGAAAGAATAAGGGGAGATGAGGCACAACGGGCCCTGTCTCCTCCTTTTCAAACCCAAGTGGCATACCTACACATCTTCAAAATGTGCATCCCCCCCATCTTTTTCAAATTTTCGACCAAAAAGGCATCCAAAATTATGATAGCATTTTTCTTTTTGTCCGATGATTTTTCGGAATTGTGTCCCCTTTTAAAAATAAAATCCTGGAACTGCCCCTGCACGTCCTCCTCATAGCGTCGTCATTCCCCAGGTATGCACCGGTCGAGTGAAAGGATATTAACGGTGACAGGTCCGGGAAGGAGCTAATGTAACATACGTCCTCAATTTGGAAGCTCGGCAGTCAGCGCTCACCTGTACCTTGACAGAATCGGAGTAGTCCATGCCTTCACGCAGATGCAGTCATCACACGCCGGTTTACCTGCCTCCAGACCGAGACAAACCTCAGAACTCAAAAAGCCAAGATAAAAGAACAACCTGGAAGAAACTATTACAAGATGGACGTTTATTAAAGTCGGAGGAAAGACTGAGCGCCATGAATCATACTTTCTTGGTCAATGTCAGAAGGATTAACGCTGTCCAGACTTAATGAGATTTTCATCTCGAGGATGGAATAAAAACATTGAAAAATGACTCGTCTCTGTCCTGATTTCATGGATGGAAATTAGGTCATTAACCTTGGCCGAAGCTATAGAAAAATAAGAAGACATATATAAATAAGTAGGAATTAAACCTATTATGATAATGATGATGAAGAAACAGAGTAATAATAAGAATAGGAGAAAGAAAAAGAGAAGAATAACACGAGAATATGAGAGAGTATGTGGAGAAGGAGATCATGTAAAAGAAAATTGAGAAGTTTTTAGAATCCTCTCAGGTCGTCGCTTAATTTTCATTTTTACTTTCTTACATATTGTACACGCTTTTGCATGAAATCCTTACAGACATAGACCGTGTAACTGGAGAGTTAATTTGCAAGTTGTCTAACGAATGTAAACATTTTTCCTTTTAATTTTTGTTTTAAATTTCCTTTTCTGAAATTATGTTTTCCTACTCGTTGTTGTTCATTAAGTATTTCACCGACGTGTATCAATCATATGACTATTTGCGTCAGGTACAAAACCATTTTAAGTCTGCATGTAACAGATGACTACCAGTCCATGCTTCGAACCAGGGACCTTTTGTGTATAGGAGATAGGTGCATTGCTTAAAGGGTACCAATCACCAAAAATAAATTTGCTCTGTATGTTAGAGGTTTCATTTCCTCATACTATATTCGAAATATGGGCTTCAAATATTAATTCTATAAAGAGATATTGCAGTTTTAATTACACTCTCTTCAAGCGTAAAAGCGACTCGTGAGTAGACTACTCGACTCACCCGTACGCGCTCGCCAAGATAAAAGCTCGCGCGGAACCAAACTAGGAGTTCGGTTCCGCGCGAGCATTTTCATGTTATCTTCTATTTCCTTCATACTCATTAAAGGGCAATCCAACCTTGGTAATAAGATGATTTGTGTGAAAGCAGAAAAATAAGACAAACAGGATGGTGAAAGTTTGAAAGAAATCGGACAAGGAATAAGAAAGTTATGGATGTTTGAAAAATGAGATCACTACATCTATGCGAATCTCAAATTGGCAATTTGGTGAGTCAATTGTGACAGTTTTGTGGACAACTCTCCCATTTGTCGTACACAAAAATATCATTAATTTGCAGTTTTCTTCGAGGCGCTTTTACTCTCGGGGCAGTGCTCAAAATATGTTGAAGATAGCATATTGTTACAGGTCCTCATGAACGAAAAAGTCCTACTGAGTAATGCATTTTGAAAAAAAGTGACATTTTAGTCATTTTGTGTGTTAGAGCGAATGGGGGAGTTGTCCACAGCTATATCACAGTGACATTACCTATTCGGCCAATTTGAAATTCCTATATGCACAGTGATTACAACTTTCAAAAATTCATAACTTTCTTATTGCTTGTCCGATTTCGTTCATACTTTCACCAATCTGCTTCTCTGATTTTTCCTCTTTCTTTCAAAGCAACTTGCTATAAAGATTGGATTTCCCTTTAACTGTTGACCTATAGAATACCAGACAAAGTTCTTTGAGGTTGATTTTATACTTTCTAGCTGTACACAAATTATTTTTTCAGGTTACTGATACACTTTAAAAGATATCGCCCTGCTAATTTCACATCATAGTTCTCATACAGGAGACTATTTCAAAAATGAGGGGGGGGGGGCTGGTAGTAAGGACGAATCATAACGGATTCCAGTCCAAAATATGATCAGGTCTATACACCTGAATTGCATTTTCCAGCCTCTCACATCCACAGCAGTGATTATTCACTAATCAGAAGAGCCTGTTTATAAACCCAGTCCTTTCTGAAAGTGAGTGGGTAAGTGTTGAAAGAGGGGGACCCTTACTCCGTCAGCCCGCGAGGTCGTTTTCATTTTTTTTTTCTGTGTCTGTGTAAAGTTTGACAAGAAAGTGAAATATCAATGACCTTCTGAATACCGAACTTGAACTGTGTTTCCACGGCAGAATTCACCGCAATTATAGTCAACTTGAAAGGATTCAAGTTCGCTGTCTGAAATGCCCGTTGTTCACGGGCGTCAGCTCGATTGCGTTATTACCTGCGTTAATCAAACCAGTACAAGTCAATTAGTGCATACGCCAGTAATTCAAGGTAACCTTTCTACCGTTAGAGGCCTCGTCAATGGATGAAGCAATCCTATACGGTGGGCAAATGACGTCTCGCGTGCAACAGGCATAACGTCTTTTAGAGACGATGCGTCATTTTGATTGCGTTAATACTTGCGCTAATGAACCCGGTGAAGGCAATTAGCCCATATACCGTATGTTCGTTTTCATCCACCTTTTGTGCGATATCACTTCCACATGGCCCGTCAAAAACCGCCCCGTCAATGACGCAGCCCTACGTCAGCAAAAATTGACGCCTTGTGTGTAACGGGATATCTCGCACCGTTTGGACAGCGAAATGTAACGAAAGTTCCCTGTCCGTCCGCTGTGAGATATCTCGACGTACTGTAAAAATGTCACATCGCATGGACAACGATTACTATTCAAATCTATCTCTGACTTAAGACCACGGATAATTTCACAGTGATAACACACCCTTAGACCCCTTATTCGCAATCTCCTCCCCCCTTCTCGTTAGTAATATTCCTGTTTTGAAACCGCTTGCACCAGATTTCGTAGGAAAGGAAACTGGGCTATATAGATGAATGAATGAACGGACTTCCAATGACGTGTACGACAAGGATGCGGAATTATTCCATTACAGATACAGACGGTCATGATGGTGTTGATCTTTGAAAAGGACATTTTGGTAGTTTAGAAAACATGAAAGATGATGAAAGAAGTTTGATGAACATAAATGCATTGTGACCTAGAAAAGATCAACTTATCTGAGTTACTGCTATAACGGGTAAAATGGAACATATAATGTAATAACCGGTTCTTATGCTGTTCTTGCAGTATTTGTCATATTACTTTCTAAGGAATATAATTAATTAGATATTTTCATTAGCTGTGATGGTTATGGAATTGTGTTACGAAGTTATTATTTGAAAGCTCTTGAGTCGGGTCCAGTAAATACCTATATAGAGAAAAGTATATCATCATGATATAACGGGTTTGTATATTTGCTCGCTTCTTTAACTTTATTACCAAGGTCTATCTTATTTGTTATTAACAAATGATATTACTGAATAAACCTGATTAATGACTTATTATCAATTAGAAATGGTTAGAAACGTATGAATCCTATACTTTTTGTAAGGAAATGTGGAACATTGAACAAACTTAAAATCGTATTCTTTTTTTCTTCAAACTTAAGTCAGAATATATTTCACTTAAGCCCACCGCACACTATACGATCGACTACAATCCGATTTTTGAAATAAATCGCAATAACATCAAATATAGGCATTTTAACAAAATGAAAACTACCTGAATCAGGTTCTGAACAATAATATGAATACTCAACATAGGAATTGGATGCGCTGTCAGCCTTATACCCGGAATAATGTCCAAATCAGTTTAAAATCGTATACGATCGTAGGACTGCTATGACGTCACTAAGACTCGGAGCCTATTTGGCCTTTCCTCCGTCTAGTCTTTCGATTTCACTATCTATATGACTATTCAGAACCCCAATCACAAATATTTTAAGCGTTTAATTATTTATGTCATATGCTATTACATTTTCTTCCAAAATCGGATCGCAGACCGATCGTATAGTGTGCGGTGGGCTTTGCACATCGAATGTTGCTGTCGGGTACACTCTAAGAAATATAGGCTCAACTTTGCACCTTTAGAGGTGCAGACGAATGTCACACTGGGAGCACCTTTAAAGGTGCAATTTTCGCACCTTTTTTAAAGGTGCAAATTTGCACCTTACATGAAGGTGCTATTTTGCACCTCAAAGATGCAGGATTGCACCAAAAAGGCACTTATTTGCACCTGCTTAAACTGTAAAAAGGTGCATTATTTTGAATCTGAAAGGTGCAAGATTGCACCAAAAGGCGCTCATTTGCACCTGTTTAAAATGTAATATAGGTGCACTATTTTGAACCTGAAAGGTGCAAGAATGCACTAAAAAGGCACTTATTTGCACCTATTCAAATTGCAATAAAGGTGCATTATTCTGAACCTGAAAGGTGCAACATTGCACCAAAAAGGTGCTTGTTTGCACCTATTTAAATTGTAATAAAGGTGCATAATTTTGAACCTGAAAGGTGCAAGATTGCATCGAAAAAGCGCTTATTTGCACCTGTTTAATTTGTAATAAGGTGCATTATTTTGAACCTGAAAGGTGCAAGATTGCACCAAAAGGCGCTTATTTGCACCTGCTTAAACTGTAAAAAAGGTGCATTATCTTAAACCTGAAAGGTGCAAGATTGCACCAAAAAGGCACTTATTTGCACCCGTTTAAATTGTAATAAAGGTGCATTATTTTGAACCTGAAATGTGCAAGATTGCACCAAAAAGGCGCTTATTTGCACCTGTTTAAATTGTAATAAAGGTGCATTACTGTACACAAAAAGTGTGCCTTTTGGGTGCAATTTTGCACTTCACAGGTACACTATTTACGAGTCCCACACCTCAAGCACGCACACACGCACCACACAAACTCGCACGCGCACTCACACCCTTTCGCGCACGCTAACACGCATGCGCATAAACACACACAGTGAACGAATAAAGCACATATCAAATATGATTACCATACATAATTATCAAAAAAGACAAGCTTTCAAAATATATGCTGAACTCATATCTACATTAACGTTTAATTGTCTTTTGTTTTTGTACATCAGATCAATGTACACTACCTGACTGGTTTTCAATATATTCTGAAGTAAAAAGAGAATTCCACAACAATACTTGTTTGCAAAATGTAAGAAAATAAATATGAATACGAGAATACGGTTTCAAATAAGTACGTACATTAGTAAAATGAGCTGTCAATGGATGGGCAAAATATCGGCAATAAAAAACACAGCAGCAAAACAGAATACTGTACACACTGTACATCTATAAACTGCATCCGTCGTAGGACACAATGAAGAATTGCCTGTTTCTTTTCAACACCTTTCAAGAATTGCATGTTAAAATATTTTCTTTTAAAAAAACATCATACTTTACTTACACTTTCTAATACTTTGTTTCATTACTTAAAAAGGAGGAATACTTGAGGCCTGCTAAACTAACACTCAAATGGATTGTGGGCAAGAGAGCATAACTGTTAAACTGAATAATGAAAATATATAATGATAATGATGATAATTAACATAATAGGAACAACAACAACAACAATAATAATAATAGTCATCATCTTCATCACGACCGTTGTTTTTTTGTTGTTGTTTTTGTTGATTTTGTTGTTGTTGTTGTTTTATAGCCCAGGTTGAAAAGCAGTAGCTTGGAAAATAATATAACATATAGCATATAAAATTAAATGTATACAACACATGCTATTAAACCATCTTCTGCAAGACGAAATATTTCACTTCTATTGTATTCACCCTTTCGAGTGTCATCTTTTAAAAAATATCAATATTATACATCGACTTGAACTGAGGAAATTACAAAGTGTGGTCCACCAGATGAGCATACTTTCCGTCATACATTACCTAAATAACTGACATCGACTGTAAAAGCATCGTGAAGAGAAAGAGCCAAAAATCTGAAAGATTTTTTTTTTTGTACTCTTTGTTCTTGGTGGCATTTTGTGGGGCACGTACTGAACCCAAGTAATACCAAAGTATGATCAGTAGGATGTATACACCAGTGCAAATCCAAAATCTTGCACATATATCACTAGCGTCATGTGAGGTAAAATAGTTGCACAAAATATGTGCTTAAAAAAAAAACTACTCAACAAAATTTGGATGTTTCCCACAGGAATAGTTAGTCGGTATACTTCCAACATTGTTTGTGCCATTGTATGACAAAACACGTGCTGACGGAATGTATAAAGGAATTATGCTACAAATGAGTACAAGTATTACTGGATAGATGAGATGTACCCAGCAACTATATATAATAACGATGAAATGTAATAATACGAATTAGCAAACACTGGAAACAATGAGATAACCACATACTCTGTACATTCTAATCTCAAAAAGTATTTATCACAAATGCAAGTATATAATGCTGGAGGTTTCAGCAAATATATATATATATATATATATATATATATATATATATATATGATCATATATATATATATATATATATATATATATATATATATATATATGATCGCTTTACTCACTAATGTATATCTAAAGGGGAAGTCCAACCTGATATTAACTTGATTTTAAAAGAAGCATAAAACATAAAGAAACAGATCATTGAAAGTTTGAGCAAAATCCGATAGGAAATTTTTAAGAAGTGTCCCATCTTATCCTTAAAGGGAAAGTCGGCCCTGACATTAAAGGTCATAGGCAATCTCGGGAGCAAGCGCCATACTGGCAAGAAACGTATCTAATAGAGTCACATACTATTCTCATTTTATCATAAGACACAGGAACGAGATTATTTAACATTCCATTCACGATTTCAAACAAATTTTTAGTGTAAATATCTTTAAGAAACTCTTGGTAACGGCTTTTCACTGCCTCACGCCAAGACCATATCCACCCGAAAGTTCCACAAACAATAAACCCAGCGCTGCGCACATAGCGTATTCTACAACACACAGCAATCCTCATGTAAGTAACGTGTGTGGTCATTGTTTGAATTTACATCCTTTTTTTTTTGAGGGGGGGGGGGGGGGGGGGAGGCAGGCGGTTTTATAACTTTTCACCTCTCATTCGATAAATATCTCACCTGAGAAGGAAAAAACTTCAAATCATTTTAGTGATGTTAGTATGCTGCTAAAGTAAAATCGAAGAAATCTCACGAAAAGTTTTTGAGGGCTTCCCAAAAAACTATTACTTTTAAGTTGGTTAAAAAAGAAAGAACAGATTTTTTTTTTGGCAAACAGATCAGTGAACGATCTCATTTACAAAATAAGCATTCTAATGCCCCCCCCCTTTTTAATCGTCCCATTTTTTGTGAAATATGACTTACTCTAGAGGTTGTATCGTTTTTTTTTTCTGTTTGTTTTTTTTTTTCACAAATATTCAAAACCACCCTATGTATGTATTTATTTTTTATTGGAAGGGAGTGGGCCTTTGGAAATGCACAAAACTTCTACACCTATTTCATTGAAATGGTTTTCAATGAAACAATACAATATTACAGGTCACGTGTCAGATTGAATAAGGGATTTTTTTTTTAAAGAATGGTCTGAGTTTTGTCAACATGATAAGGTTCTTAAACTTGAAAAGTTTGACCTGTAAATTACTGATTCAACTTTTTTACTTTTTGAAATGTGTAAGGAGTATCAGTGCATTAATTTTGTCAACACAAAAGATACCGTGTGAATAAAGATGCCACCAAATAAAATGAAAGGTACACCTTTATTTTGTTTTATCTCAAATGGAATCAGGCAGTTCTTACAAAAATGAGATCATACTGTATGTACTCCATCTTATCTTTAAAAGGAAAGCTTACCTTGATACTAAGTTTGGTTTTAAAAGAAGCAGATTTTTTTTTTCAAACAGATCAATTAAAGGCTTGGCAAGCTGATAGGAAAAAAGAAAGTTATGAATTTTTGAAGCTCTAATCAATCAAACACAAACTGGCAACTCCATGACGTACATTGCGAGCCCTTTCCCATTTGCCCTGTACTGAAAAAATCGCAAATTTCAATAATTTCTCTAAAGAAAATATTTCATCATACATGCACCCTAAATATAAATGATTTCACTTATGCCTTTACACAAAATCTGCACGATACAAATCTATTCCCTCATCAAAAACGAAGAAAATTAAAATCTATGAACTTTTGTGTACAAAACGAATGGGAGAGGAGCGCGTAAATTCTGGGAGATGGATCGACAACAGGATCATCAACAGCGTGCAATAATCGCTTTTCCGCTCCTATTCTAAGTGATTACATACTTCTGACACTTCATATTTTCCCTGGGCTCTCACTGCTAGTTCTGTTAACTCATCCTTCTTCTTCCCTGCGCTTGAGATCCCTCGGTCAGTTAAATATTTCTTCAATTGGTCAACTCTCACTCGCGGCGTCTGCTATGTTGGAAATAGTTGTCGACCCGCGAGTGGGAAAATAGGCCTCTCATGGTACGGACGTTGGTGGCGCATGCATTGTGAAACGCGAGAATTTAAAGATGATCAGGTGCTGCAGCCGGTAGAGCGCTCCCAAGAAAATCATTATTTTCACAATAATGTTACTATGGCAACGATGACTCTACCGACATAAAAAACGATAGGCGTCTTCGCTTTACCTTCTGATATCGGTTCTGTGTGCCATATTTCAAGACAATCGGGTAAAAACAGCAGAAGTTACAGTTCTAGAATATTTCCAAAACAAACATGGTTACCATGGCAACGATGAACCCGCCAACACCAAAAATGATACATGTCTTCGTAGCTTTGTAGCTTATAAGCTTTTGATTTGTTCATAATTTGTCAATTTCACTTTTCGCTCTGGTTGGGGTCTTTAAAGGGGGTCATTAAATGCATACTTTTGTATATGAGATCTTCTTTATGATTATCTTAATGAATTAGGTTAATAAACCTTTGAATTTTGGAGGGCATCGCAGTTTCCATTCCGATTCCCCCAACGAACTGCTGAAGGAACAGCAACGTGCTGCGACCTTGCTTGGGATACTCTAAGCCGTACACATAGTATGCCGCAAATGTACAGGCAAATGCCTGCAAGATTCCGGATGGCCTGCACATTTGAACGCCATCACACCATATCTCAAGATCAGTTGGCTGTAAATTATCTCCTTGAAGTACCATTGATGGTGTCGGTCCAGTAGGTTCCTGCAAGGTTTCGAAAGAATTAAAAAAAAAAAGAAAAACAAGCGTACACATATAGCATTGGGGATTAACAAAATGGATTAAGTCCGACCTCGGTTGACGGTTATCCGGCAACTTCACGACGTGCACTAATCTTCATCGGAATATTAGAGTTATGCATCTCACTGGACAAATGTGACGTATGTAAGTTTAATCTGATAATGCTTGGACAACCATAGTTTTACGCGCCCTTTTTTTTAAAGTAAAAGCTATTTTTTATCATAGTTAAGGTTAGAAGTTACAACCTTCAGACAGTCAATCCTTGGTGCTTAGATTCCTGCTGTTCTATGTTCTATTCTGGCTATTAAATACACCTTACCATTCTCAAGACTACTTTGATCAAATGTGGAACTACACCCTCTAATATATCATGCATTGCATCAGGTGCTAGACACCTTGCAACATCAAATTGCTGCAACTCGCTAAGTGCACAGCGTCTATTCACACCGTACACTGAGGTATTATCGGGACTAATTTCGATTGCATTTAAGTGATACTCATGTATTTCACTAGTCCTCACCACAAAATCCTCTTCATCAAATTTATCTGCAATATCTTCTTTCCTAGCCATGCAAAATCTGCAAATGCGTCCAGCATTGAAGCAGGTTGAAAACCACCAATAGAATACACAGTTGTAAAACAAATGTGCCTATGTCGAAAATTCTCATTCACTATTCAGTCACATAATTTTATTAGAGCAAACTATTACTTCTTGTCGACATTTTCTTGAAAACTATATTTGGGCTGAAAAAGTAATTTTACTTGAACTTACCAGTAACACTGGGAATCACCACAAAACTCGAAAGAAATTCTTTTCGTTGTTGAATTGGTTTGCTTTTTGAGGTCAGGCTTAGCGTACGCACGTGGCTAGCTAGCTAGCTTGGCCATTCAAGGAGTGATAACTCCTTGGGTCATTGCACAACCGCGGCATCGATCTCAGCCACGTTTTACACGCATACTTGCACTCATGCATATCGATATCGCATGCCAAGGGTGCACTTGCACGAACACAACACCATTGTGCATCGCACCTGCCATTTCTGCCAATAGTACGTGTCATTAATAATTCATGAATCTAGCTCAAAAAGAGGTGCTCTGGAATTTCCGGTGCCATGCACGCTGAATGGCAAGTGTTGTGCTCTGAATTGAAGGTCCCCTGTAACCCAAATGATGTGTAGAGATGCATACAACTTATAATTCGTTATTCAAATATCTCAATATATTTCATAAAGTTTTTAAATATTTTTGAAATCATTTTTCATAAATGCTAAGCTCCTCTCTAAAATATGCCACAGATCTCATTCCTGCAAAAACATCATCGGTCAGTCATAAGAGAACTAAGGAGGACAGTGGTATGGTATGTAGCTTTACCGGAGATGCCCCATCTGTTCTAATAGACCATACGATGCCTACATAGGAGTTGCTATGTCAGACAATGTAGCATCACATGGAAAAGAATGGTAATGAGGAGGTAGGCATAATGCTTGAAAGCATGCAATTCTATTGTGAGCATGTACTGAACTGCGGGAAGTTACATTCCACTGTCTTTCGAATCTTAGTGTAGTAGCTGACTGATGATTGGCTGTTGACGTCATTGCAGGAATGAGATCTGGAGCTTTGTAGGGTGGAGCTTAGGAGGTTGGGAAAAATATTTTAAAACATACATTAAAAATTCTATGAAACATATCTAGATGCTTGAATAACAGAATATCATTGTATGCATCCCTGCCATCAACAGCAATAAACTTGCATTTGGGTTGCGTTTGGGGTCTACACACCAGATTCTGTGGCCTTGGTTTTTCAAAAAAGTGAAAACCTAATCAAATATTCAGAGTATATGGTTGTAAGAAAAGTATTCAAAGAGACGTCATAAACTTTAGTCAAAATAAATTTGACATCCTTCAAGTTCACAATGTGAAAACCTCAGTCTCATCTACGAGTATTAACTTTTGAGTTATTAATGAACTAAGTGTCATTTTTCCTAGTACTAGGTGTAAAAAAAAAACATTTGACACTTTTGTTTGTTAATAACTCAAAAGTTCTAACTCGTATCGGACTGAGGTTTTCAAAGTGTAAAATTGAAGGATGTCAAATTTATTTGGAATAAGTTTTGTGAAATATTCTTCATTAATATTCTTAAAATAATGCTCTGAATATTTAATTAGGTTTTCACTTTTTGAAAAATTGAGACCACAAAATCTGTGTGTGTCAGTAATTAATTCAGAACACAACAATTGCCACTGTGTATTGCACCTGGCATTTCCTGCCAACCTTTTGCTATCCAGTTTCATTAATGATTCATGACTCTGGGCTAAAAGACGTGCTCTGGGATTTCATCTGCAGTGCACAATGGCCATTGTTCAGCCCTGAATTAATTACTGATACACACAGATTTTGTGGCCTTGATTTTTCAAAAAGTGAAAATCTAATTAAATATTCAGAGCATTATTTTAAGAATATTACTAAAGCGAACTTCACAAAACTTATTCCAAATAAATTTGACATCCTTCAATTTTACACTTTGAAAACCTCAGTTCAATACGAGTTATAACTTTTAAGTTATTAACAAACAAAAGTGTCAAATGTTTTTTTTTTTTACACCTAGTACTTCTTAAATGTACGCGCAATCAACTAAACACAGTACATGCAACAAAATGCGGATGACCAGAAAATAATATTCTGTTTTTTTTTCCGAACAATGAATTCAATTCAGTTCATTTATTTCATTCTCCATAAAAAGATAAAAATGTGATACAGATGAGATATTGTGACGTAAAGCAAACTAAAGGTGTGCAATTCAAACAGAAGGGGTCGGCTCGCTATTCATAAGGACCGCTATTCATTTAACATGCGTTATCAGCGATCTTTATGACTTATGAATAGTTGTCCTAATGAATAGAGGTCCTCATGAATAGCGAGGTAATTTGTCTATGGTTTGCTCGCTATTTAGAAGGGCCGCTGCTTATAGAGGACCGCTGTGTTCATTTAGTCACGCGTTGTGGATAGCGGTCCTTATGAATAGCGGCCCTTATGACTTGCGAGGTTACCGCAAACAGGATACCATATTGTAAAACAAAATAATAATATTTACACGAGAGATATTTTATAGGAGAATTGTGTCAAAACAAAAAGAGCATTTAGCCATATAAAACGTTGACCCAATGAATCGTAAAAGCAAGTAAATCGCACACAAAAAGACAGACAGAAAGAAACACATACAGAAAGAAAGCAAATCAATCGATCTCATATACTCCTACGTACTCACACATAGTCACAAAATGGGATTTGAAACATTAAAAAAAAAAAAAACACCAGAAGCACATTTTTTTTTTTAAATAGAAGAATTACTTGTAATGCGATTTTAATGAGTCAGATATTGTGTTGCTTACTAAATAATCTGTAAATAGGCTATTTTCGTAATTTATTCAAATTTATACACGTTTACCCCCGGCGTTTGCCTAGTGCCAAACTATTACATACACCTGTAAAAAGCTTTTCTTTTTCAGTAGTCAGAATGTGAATTGCATGTATTAGACGTTGTTAGGTTGGACAAACATTTTGGCTTGACCAACCTAGCAACACTTAATTTATGCAATCTGCATTCTGACTATAAAAATACAGGTGGATGTAACCGTTCAATACAAGGGGGTTTGACAAAGAGGTACAAAAAAATTTGAATGCAATACGATAATGGCCTATTATAAGGGGAAATTATATGGCGGTCTCTTATTGGTGGTTCGTGGATCCGAACTGTCTTAGACGTTGCGCAAAAAAAACTTGCAGACCTTAAACTTGGAGTGTAAACGATTGGATGTCAATAGTAGGGCCTATTTGATAGTACTTGACATTTATTCTTGAATAAAATATTTTCCATTGCCCCGTTTACTTCAAGAACAAACGTTATTCGGGTAAAATCATAGAGTTCGCCGCATGTCTTGTGAATATATCTAGCAAGGATGAATGCGACTCAGACTAAGCTAAGTGGCAAACTTGCACCACCCATGCTGGAGGCGAGCACATAGCCGTGAGAGGTGCAAATTTGCTCCAATCCAGCGGTGGAATTGAATCTGCACCTTTTTCTGCAAAGTTGCACCTTTTCTGCACCTTCATTTTTTAGAGTGTATAAGGATGTGGTCCATCGCCTCGTAATCATCTAAAGTGTTAAATAAGTAAAAAAAAAATGGATATATTAAATTATCTGATGCACCACCAACTCATAGGGATGCAAAGCTGCACTCTGTGTCACGTGTGTCTTGGCGTGGTTCGAATCCTACACGTTAATACGCTTATTGCTCGCGTTTGCACTTGTAGGGGTTCAAGTTTGCACCCACTGGTAGTCAAACTTCAAAGAGTGCAACTTTGCACCCCTGAAAGAGATATCGGAGTTGCATAAGGTTCGTAAGGTTGTAGTACTTTCATTTTCGGAAGGAGGAAATGGGGGGGGGGGCGAAGCAGCAGCTTCCAGCCCCCCCCCCCCGCACCCTCACCTTCGAATGCCTAAACGTATCTCGTCATGTATTTCATATTCCTATTTTGTTACTTTGTGAACTTTGTCCTATCAAAGACAAGTTTACCATACACGGGGTAGCTTAGACTTTGGAAGAAAGTTAAGCGTTATTCTCCCTCCATCAACACGACTGACGTTACACATCTGGTCTCCGTTTAGCCTTTGAAAGAAAACAGTTTCCCGCGTTTAAAAAGGCGGGAAACAACAGAGATTGATGTCACATCTCAGAGGTAAGGAGATGGTATGTATCATCGGCCTAACCTTTAGAAACGGGATAGCAATCAGGAGATACAGAGATGGGACATGTCGATGATAACCATCATCATGTTTGGTTCTAAAATGCTACATTGTGACATTCATGTGTAGCGTTACCTTAAAGGTAACATTGAACTCTGGTAATGGAACTGCATTCTGATTCGTTTGTTTATCATGCAGTAAATGAGTTGTTTGGAGGCCTTCACAATTCGCAAACATATTTTTGGGCTCCGATAAAGAGAAAGTTGCGATTAGTAGCGAGTTATGAGTCAGCATATTCAGCAGCCATCTTTCACCACTGATTCCTTGTAATAGAACTGCATTAATTTTTCAAGAGAAACTGGGTAAAATTTTATTCTGATTTTTGAAAATTATGCAATAAAGTGGATGTTTGCAGGCATCCAACAATCGCAGACACGCAAGCCCCGATGCACAGATAGTTACGATCAGTCGCAAGTCACGATCAAATTAAGGAACAATCAAACTAATCTCTCAACAAGAGGTACAACTTACGGCGTGATTTCATTCCTACAATGAAATCATTTTGTCAATTCTTCTAAATGTATATTTCGTATTATCTGAAAATTATATTTATTCCTTTTTCACCAAAAATCTAACCTCAACTGTTATCTCGTCTTGTAGCTGTTTCCAAACTTCTTGGAAGAGAAATTAATATTTGAATTATTACTTTCAGCCCGAGATGCAGTGGTAATTGTTTTAATCAAAGTCATTGATGCAATTATTGAATTAGTAATCAAGCACTTTATTAAATGACAAATAAATAGTAATGTTTCGTTTCTAAGAAGTAGAGACAATTTCACATGGCTATTTTCACTCTTTCACTGTCAATCTTGATCATATGAGGAAGAATTTTTTTAAAAGTGGCTGAATGAGTAACTGGATTTAAAAAAGGGCGTTAGAAATAGGCAGATGTCAGCTAACACACCTATTGTGGTAATTGATAGATTTGACTTGATCAGTAAGTTTAATTCTATCTTCTCTATATAAAAATCATGATTATGATGATTGGCGATTGGTAAGTCTAATCCATTCGCGGGTTAGCGGTTAAGAAGAAATACGTCAACGGATAACCTTCAGAATAGAGAGAGAGAGAGAGAGAGAGAGAGAGAGAGAGAGAGAGAGAGAGAGAGAGAAACCTTGCTCTACATCGACATCATCGAGGGGAGGGTAGAAATAGAAAACGAATAAAAAAGTGCAGAAATATTTCTAAATATGACCGAAATATGAAGGACAATCTCGTTTAAATCAACTTCTCTCTCTTTCTCTGTCAATTTCCCCATACCCTAACCCCCTTTCGACAAATCTAACCAAGGTCATCGCTATAAGGGGGGGGGGGGGGGGAGGGGGAGTGACACTCAAATCTAAGGGCATCTGTCTCTCCCATTCAAACTTCTAGAAAATCGATTGTTGATCACAAATACGAAAATTTGGGGACTGTATGTTTTCCTAACCATTTTCGGCAAAATTTGGAGATATGAAGACCTTTGTTATTTGAATATACCTTTTCGCTTGTTGCAAAATTATTTGTCGAATTTGGTCCGATATCCCTCATTTCAAATGTTCTTACGAAAACTATACTTGTTCAACATCTATATAAGAAAGCAAGTTAGTATGATGTTGAGTAAGTAAACAAACAAGTAGGCATGTAAGAAAATGAATATATTAATGAATAAGAAAATAAGATAAAGTAAACAAGTAATTAAATAAGGAAATAAGTAAGCAAACAAGCAGGTTAGGCTTACTAATAAGTAAGGATGTAATTAGATAAGTAGGTAAGTAAAGAAGCAGTAGGTAATATTAAGCAAGCAAGTAACCAAGGAAGTAAATTAACATATGATTAAGTAAAGGACTAAGTAAAAAGTATAACTTCATGGTTCACCATAAATAAAGTCTAGGTGAATGATCTACCAGGGTTGAGCGACCTTCACCTTCCTATTTTCGCTGGTCTTTGACTCCTTCTCCCTGGTCATTGGCCTTGAATTGGCTCGCAGGTGAGAGGAGGATGAGCGAAGGAAAGATGACGGCATCTTGGTGGAAGGATGCGAGTTAAGGTGAGAGGGGGGTACAGCTTGCGCCATCAAAAATGGAATCTGACCCACACCGCACGAGAGATGGCTCCGCTAGATAGTTAGCCAAGTGATAATTTTTTCAAGAGAAAAACGTTTGTGTGATGACAAGCTGACGACGTTCATGATGTGGCGTGCAGAACCACTCACGTGGTGACAAGTTCACTACATGTATGAGAACAGAATACAACATAACGCAAGCAGTGTAAAAACGAAAAACCGTTAGGGCAGGTCTTGTCGACGGCACAGCGCCCTTAACTTTGCTAAGAACCAGAAATTTACCCCTTTTCTGTTTCAGTCTTATAAAGCCATCTTTTTATTTCAAGAGGAGCATTCTGAACTATTAGGATTTAGGAAGAAGTATTTGCTTAACTGCTGAAATTTGCCTCTGCAAATAAAATCAAAACATAAATCACTAAACCCAATCGAAACCGTTAAAATGTCCGGTACAGAAAACAAGAGAATAATTATAATTTTTTTTTAACAGGAGTAAGAACCGTTAAAAATCACAATAAAGGTTTGTTCATGAATGCCCCACAATACATCAAGATTTGAATTGCGCATTCACTGAAGGGCAAAAACGACCACGAAATCATTATCCGGATTATGTTCATGCTACTTGAAAGATGACGACGATGGACCCGCTATAAAAGTCAATGAATTTTGAAAGCTGGAGCTATAGTTAACGAAAGGTACAGAAAAGTTTATGTGTTTTCGTAATGCATTGTTTAGCGGATACATGGACAACATATCGTACATTTCGTTCATAAAGTTGTTAGATTTTTTTTATGAGACAGTGTGTTGTGGAGACTGGTGGGGGTCGGTGAACCCGTTTTCAGAGGAAGAGAGCGCAGGTGAGAACACGATCAGAAACTACAGGTGAAAAATAGATCAAGAGATAGGATATAGTTCTGGAAGCAGAGTAAGCAGACAATATTTTATATCGGACGGTGACATGAAATTATATTTAACTACACACTAAGGCTGACGTCCACATCATAGTTTCTATATAAAAAAAACATTTCTATTAATCGTAAAAGAATTATAAAAAAAGAGAGAACCATTCTTCTAAAGCGCATGTTTCTAGTAAAGAATCTTGTCAAGATGAGCTTCCCATTATTTGTGTGAATTTGATTTTTGTTGACACATCACTTTATTGATAATTAAACAATAAAGGAACAGGGGGAAAAGAAATCACATTTTGACATTAAAAGAAGAAAATACACAGCACAAGGGCAACAGATTATAAATAAAATCACCCGACTTGACCAGATTAATTCGTCCATGGGCAGTTAACATAAAAAAACGACAACAATTCATTAAAGAAGTTACTAATTAGTTCCACCATCGATCATAAAAGTAAATGTTACAGTTCGGTTTAACTTAGTTCCTTACAATGTCTCCCCCCCCCAAAAAAATGTAGCTCTCCAATGGGGTAGATAAGTGCGAAATGTGCACAGGCTAGTCAGCTATATCCTACCACCAGGAAAATATCAAACTCAATACATTAGAACATGATAACAGTTTTAACGTTTAAACGAATTATATAACGTGATGAAATAAAATCTAATAATGAGGTTATTTCAAACGGGATCCTAATTACAATTTTTTCATAGCATAAATATCTACTGATTACAAGTATTTTGGGGCAAGTACATCACAGAAATTATTATGTCATCACATTACACAAGACTTCTTTGAACCAAAGGTAGATGGGCCTTTTCATTTTATTCTTCCATATGTAAATACAAGAAACTTATACAAGAAAGGAGATGACAGTCGATCAAATTCCACACGAAATAAATGAATTAATTGCTGCGAAATAACGAAACAAAACGGATACCCACAATATTAAACTTGTCTCATAAAACGTCATTGGTTTCGCGAACCGACGTATAAGCCCATAATTATAGACTTTTAATTACAGGAGATATACGGTACGTCGGTTCCCTAAACCAGCGACGAAAAGAGCAAAAAGATTTAAAAACCGAGAAACAAGAGATGACTACGAAACTGTCAATTTGAAAGATGAGTGGAATTGTGAAAAAGTGAAACTGGATATTGCTAGATAAAACTCAAACATATTGCCCGAGGAAAAAGAAAGAAAGAAAAAAAAAAAAAAAAAGAGAAAAGAAAAAAAAGCAAGGAATGGATGGTGAATGGAGGAAGAGGATTTGAAAATAGAGATATAGAGCCAGAGACAAATGGGTAAATGAGTGGGGAGAAACGGGTAGAGAATATGAGATGGGAAGGAGGAGGGAGAGAAAGAGAGAGAGAGAGAGGAAGGAGAGAAAGAGAAAGGGGAAGAGAGCGAAAGGGAGAGATAGAGAGAAAAGGAGAGAGAGAAAAAGGGAGAGAAAGAGAGAGAGAAAGAGAGAAAGAGAGAGAGAAAGAGAGAGAGAAAGAGAGAGGGAGAAATAGACGGGTAGAGAAGATGAGAGGGGAAGAGGGAGAGCGAGAAGACGGAGAGGAAGAGAGAGAGAGAGAGAGAGATAAGAAAAAAAAAGGGGGGGGGGGCGACAATACACGTAGAAAGGAAAAGTCATACCCCATCTACGTCGGATGTATACAGTCAGTTGGTGAGCGAGTGTATGGAAGATATCGCCATTTAACAGGAAGGATACTCCAACAATCGAGGGAGGCGACATGGTGAACCGTAAACATCATCATGGATTGGTCCTAATTACTTCTCCTTGGGAATTATTTAATGATAGAATTTCCCCATTGTCGACTTCAAAGACTGGTAGAATGTCTAAACTGACTAGGCCTTCTATCTCGTGTATGTTACTATCTGTTTTGTCTCAAATGATATTTTGAATTGTTGATCATGAATGAAATAAGAATAATTCATTTATGCATTGTCAGTAATGATAGGGGAAAAGGGGTGGTTTGCCCAAGACAAATTTTTAACGAAGAAAAAAGAGATTTTTTTTGTGAGTCAGTAATGATAAGATTGCTCTCAAAACTGCATGAAATATGGACATCTTCTCGACATCGATCTGATTTTTTGCCGCAACGCGACCTCGCTTAGCAGTGACATCAGGCATAGTTTACGTTGCCAAACTTCACAATTTACGCCTTGCAGGGTAATGAGAAATGTATTATTCATTCTGTTGAAAATGTTCGCAGTGCCACAACAGTTTATACGTGCATATCATAGACCTTGGCCCCCGTCTTATAAAGAGTTGCGATTGATTCGAATCGATCGCAACTTAAAATTAATCGCAACTGTGTACTTAAGAGATAGAAGTTATTATTTTTTTTTAAATAACACACATGCACACGCTGGTATCAATATGCCTTTAGCACTTCATTTATTTGATGTACGATAAAAGAGCAATGTAGATAAAATGCCTTGCTCAAGGGCATAAGTGCCTTGCCGGGGGTCGAACGCCCGATCCTCGCATCTCCATTCAAGCGCCTTAAACCACTGGACCACGGCACCTCCGTGAAATTGATTTCAAGTTGCGATCGATACGTCAATCGCAACTCTTTATAAGACGGGGCCCTGGCCTAAAAATAGAGAGGCGAGGGCAAACCTTATACGGGAGATACCCCCCCCCCTCCAAATAGAAGGGAACGCGTCATCCCCCCCCCCCCCCCCCGGATCAGCCACTGGTTATTATCAGCCATTGTTGTGACTATATGAAAACGTTGATCCTGAGATGGAGGGGGGAAGGGTGGGCGTTATCCCTGCGGGGGATTATCAAAATTCTACCCCGAAAATGTAAAACGGTACGTCGAAGAAAATATCGAAATACAATGCTATAAAACTGTAGAAGCTCAGCTCTCTGTTAAATGTCAATATTTTTAAAATGGAGTTTGAGAATGCCCTAGATTGCAAATTTTCAACACTGCGATGCGCAATACTTTACCCTCGGAGGGCTAGGGGCATTACCCTACCCCACACACCCTTTTCTAGCTCGATTACTACGCTCACTTGCATGTCGTCCCTCTAGACATGACAAGTTTGACGTCGTCCTTTCTTCTGCTCATGCGTACTTTATCTTGGTCTAGTGGATTAGTCAATGGACTGTGAATCATTAGGGTAGGGATTCGAATCCCTGCTATAGCACTAACATCCTCTGGCAAGACATTAATCTACATTTTCCACTCTCGATCCAGGTGAAGTAACTTGGTATTGGCAGGAAACCATGTTAGAGAAACGAGGCTCAATATATAGGGGTTATAACCCCAAGTATTTGGAAATAATAGAGACATTTTTCGGTATGTGATATACGCTATACAAGAACAGAATTTTATAATTGGTATCTAATTGACAAAAGAATTACAAAATAATAAAAGTAATAAAAGAAAATGCCAACATAGACGATTTTGTTAATATAACAACACAATACAATAGTATAATGATGAACTCCCCCCGAGTCAATTACTGGATCCCTCGAAAAGGCAAGTCGCCCACCGTTATAATTTCAGAGCAAATTCTTGAAAAGTAAATTAAATCTTTTTGTTGAAATGGGAATGGATTGGGGGAGAAGCATATGCTACCACAAGCTATCGTGATAATTACAGTTATATATGGAAAGCTATTGTATTAATAAACGTATCAATACTTTAAAAATCGTGGTGTTGATATGCGAACTGCCAGGGACTCGCATTTCCATTTCAAACAAGGCCAAATGATCGGCATTCTGCTTGCGTTTGTGAGCGCCACACCCACGCCCACGACTTTCTTCACATCATTAAGAATAAACAGTCCCCCAAAATCTATAAAAATGAAGTCCTAGAAATATAAACTGCATGAATGATTTAGTCAGAGATGAAAATAACGCGTCTGCATCTGAGCTTAGTTTACCAAAGGCGAAACTTAAGCCTAGTCGCCCAGGTTGGCGAGACCACATGGGGGGAAACCAGTTCGACCATACGGACGCGAGATGATACTAACCAAGTGATCTCGAACTTGGATCTGTAAAGTCTGGTCAGGTTTGGACGAGAACAATAAAGTGAGCACACATTCAACTGGCGAGCACAACAGCTGATAGAAACTTCCGAAAGAGAAAAGATTCTTTTTTTATCCTTTTACTTTGATTTCTTTGTGCTGTTAGAATACAAATATAGCGTCTCGTCACCTGGATTTTCGTCACCCTAACGGCGAGGCAACAAGTGGGTGCCGATCGTGGGAAAAGGCAACACGAAAAGGATGAGAAAAAAACGAGTAAAGATGCCCTCTCCTCTTCTCTGAAAGTTTTTCAATCCCTGTCAGTTTGCTTTGTCTTGATTTTTTGAGATGATAATGTATCATCCTCTTGGGATAAAAAGTACGTTTGTCTTATTAGGTATCCTATCCCCAAAGGATGCCGAAGAATAGGCCCACAGACTCTCGGGTTCCTTCGTTTCGCCGGGATCGTCCAGCCTGGAAGAGGGCACCCACTGGTACCTCTGTCCTCTGAGGAAAAAAAAAGAAGAACAGGAGAAAACAATGCTGAAGATCAAGTGTTGGGGGTAAATATGAGAAACAAGGGGTAAAAGAAGGGGCTGGAAGAGCGGGACACGAACCGACGAGACATAAGTACATATCGGCAGCCTGCCGGGCGCAACGCCGATATATCACTTCTTCCAATGTGCTCTTGTTCGAAAAGTTGCAGACAGCACCGCGTGGCAGGCTTTTATTTGAACATTTGAACATTTTGTCCTTCAAATGATTCTATGAATCCGTCTGTTCGAGGCAGAGAACTGAAATATATGCTAAGCTGTTTGAAATCTTTTTAGAAAATATGACTTTGAAAAAAAGGGATTTCTAATACGTCGGCTTCTCGCGCTTGCCATTTTCCAGACATTGAAAATAAAAGGTGTGAAACCCCAGACGATGTTTTTGGATAGGATCATGATGAATGTAATTCAAATAAGAACATGACTATTTAAAGTATGATCGATGCAAATTCAAATAATGAATTCCATATCATTTTTTTTGAGGGTTATCAGAAATGCCACAAATCAATTGAATAAGACAGCTGGTTTATTACCAGCTTTATGAATATCATCATCAGATAAAACCAATGAGGGAGAACAAAAGCAAATCAGCAAAATAAAGAGAAATAATCCCACAAACCTTTACCCCCTTTGGAAAGTACGCCCTTTTAAAGGTATATCATTTAAAAAAAATACTAATAAACCTACTTGAATAACAGACTGTGTCCAAGAAAACATTCTGAATAAAATTCTTACAAATTTGATTTGAAATTTTACGAATAAAAGCAAATTAGGTACTTCAGTGCTTGAACGTCATTGTGCAGGCGTAGCGCATTTTACGTTTACAGAAAAAAAATGCATGGTAAGTATTTCCTTTCTATTCTTTTATTACATGCAAGAATAAAAAAGATTTAATGAGATTTAGTACTGACTTTTCAAGTCCCTTGTTACTTGGATCTTGAAATTACATCAGTATGCAACATACCCACAAACTGTTCCAGAACGCTGAGACTTTTATTAAAAAGTTTTGCCTCTCATTACTAGTGAAAAGTCTAAATTCATCCTTGGGATCTCGTTGCTTCGAGAGTATTCCTAAAGTGGCTCTTCAGATTTCTCTAAGGGGTTAACAGCTTCCTAGTTAAGGGAAGAGAAGATCAAAAAAAAAAAAAAAATAAAATAAAATAAAAATAAAGCTATTTTGCTTGAAAGAAAGGTGCAGAGACGAAGAATGAGAAAGAAAAATGAACCAACAGAGGCAAAAGGAACAAACATAATGCACAAAAGATGGAGGAAGCGAAAGAGAAACGCACAAAAGATTGACGAGGCGTATACAGAAAAAGTATGAAAAATAGAAGAATATTCAAAGAAGGAGAAGGGAGACAGAAGGGAAAATAGGAGGATGATGAGAAGAAGAAGAAGAGGAGGAAGGAGAAGAAGAAGAAGAAGAAGAAGAAGAAGAAGAAGAAGAAGAAGAAGAAGAAGAAGAAGAAGAAGAAGAAGAGGAGGAGGAGGAAGAAGAAGAATAAGAAGAGGAGGAGGAGGAGGAAAAAGAAGAAGAAGAAGATGAAGAGGAGGAAGAGGAGGAAGGAGGGGAAGGAAAAAAAGCTGAGAAGTAGGAGGAGGAGGAGAAGATGAAACAAGGGAAAGAAGAGTAAGATGAGGAAAAAGAAACAGAAGAAATGTGATCTGATGAAGCAGAATAAACAAAAGGAGGAGGAGAAGAAGAAGAAGGGGAATAATAGAATAGTATGAAAATGATACAAATAAAAATTAATGTACATGTAGAAGAAGGCGAAGGTGGAGAAGACGCAGATAGAAATCATCGAATCATTGCGAAAAGTTTTGGGATCGATTAACGCTCCATGATGTATAGAAACAAAATCTATGCCTCTAGACCTATTTGCTTAGGTAAATAACAACTCTAAACATCTGAATCTTCGTCTTTGGTCATTTTGCTACACTCGTCATCATGATCAGTCATCTGCCACCTTGTCATCTGCACAGTTGGTTATGATCGATGTCCATATAGCTAAGGATAGGCATGACCTATGAAAAGCGTGAAGGATAGCAAATAGAACAACCGAGATGGCCTATACGTGATAGAATCAACAGATGATATGCGTATGTGTTTATTAGTTTTATCAGCTTTTTTTTTTAAGAAAAGGAAATCATGCCATAATTGTGACTGACTGGCATTTGCTAGTTCACCAAACCAAATAAAAAAAAAAGCAGGTTGTGAAGTAACAAAGAGTAAAAGATAGTCAATATTAGAAAGCACGAAGAAAAATTATTACGCAAGCCCGAGCTATCTTAGAATGGAGCTCAAAGTAAATGTATAAAACATTATCTGAGATCACGGGCGTCGTCAGACCATATTGCTGGGGTGCTGCAGGACCCCTTTTCAGAGACTTTGGAATGAAAAGGCACCCAAAAATGACCATTTTCAGTTAGAGCTTTCATTTCTAATTTCATCACCCACAGTGAAAAAAAAAATCTCCCTATTTTAACGATGCACTAATCCTTTTGAGATAGTATGTACATGATTTAATCGCATAACTGCAACATACTGTGCAATGGAAAGATTTAGTCACTATCAGTAGCACAGCTTTAAGATGCAATTTAATGCTCATGGTAACGATTTAATATCACACATTTGACTCAAAGGTATATACACATAAACTGCTTCTTCTGCACTAGAGAGCAATTCGTATTTGTACGAATGCCGGGGAATCATGAATATTCTGACCCTCTATTTGCGAAGTTGAAAATACTCAAATTAACTGATAGAATACAAAAGAGTAGGAGAGGCAGACAGAAAGAGAGAGGGAGGGAGAGAGAAAGTTAGAAAGAAAGACAGAGAGATAGAGAGAGAGAGAGAGATGCTAGTCAAGATGCGAGGATGCTATTCTGTGACGCCCTCCCACTGACTAACTGACGGTAAAGCTTCCTGATTTGAGGAAGCACCCGGAAATTTGAATTTGATGGCTCTCTGGGGGGACAAAGGCAGAAAACACATTTGAAAAGACAATCATGTGCACATAATATTCTACTCATTCCTGCCAGCCCGAATGACATGGTATTCAAATCCATTATCTTATTTCTTAAAGATAAAGCCGAGTTCTGGGCCCGCTTGCATAAAAAGTTGCGATTAAACGCAACTCAAAAAATTAAACGCAATTTGATTTTCAACCAATCAGGATCGAGTATTTGGGACTTGCGTTTAATTTTTGGAGCTGCAATTAAACGCAACTTTTTATGCAAGCGGGCCCTGGTCATGCGATTACATTGTGAAAGAAACTGTTCGGAAGCAATTGAAAAAGCGTCATTATGTACATGGTACACAGGAATGAGTGTATAATACTGTGAGGTCTTGCCAGGGGCTGATCCAGGGTTTTGTAAAAGAGGGGGCACATGCAGTGCAGTAAAAGTACACAAAATATGGGCCATTTAAAAAAAATGGTATACTTAAGGTGTGCCAGTTGTGTTTCAAAATGGGGGGGGGGGGGGGGGCACGGGCCGGTTTTCCCTCTATGTAGATCCGCCACTGGGTCTTGCAATCAGCAAAATGATAAGAGATTGACTTAATATCGCGGAAAGTCACATGTACACGTGGAAATGTGTTTATGGGACTACACACACACACACACACACACACATGTGGCATGAAAGTCTGGTCCAAACCTTTCATCTATTTCTTGTCATATTTCGAATATGAGGGCATTTGGTGAAGTGAAATTCCTTTTCAGGTGACATTTATTCTAAGAATTTCTTCGAAACTGACATAAAAAGAACGGGAAAGCTTACAAATTATATATTACCTTTACCTGGGGAGCGTTTCATCAAGTGTTTTGTCAGTGATTTTTTACCGACAACTGTTATAAGCTACTGAAATCCTTGCATCTGATTGGCTGAGAGCAAATTTGTCAGTAAAAATCACTGACAAAACGCTTGATGAAACGCTCCCCAGAACTCAACCATCTCTTTAAAAAGAATCGGCTTTTGTCTCATCTTGAAACACTTTGGAAGCAACCACGTGACTGGCGGGGTGTCAAGTTTTATGAAATTTCGAGTTGAAGAAGTGAAACTTGGACATCACCCTTGTTTAAAATCTACTTGTGCATCCTCTTGCTGTTTTCCATTTTCATGCTGTGCCTTTGGCAACTGGTAGATGGGTAACGCTCTGAGGCATTTGCTAGACAGAAAACGTCCAAACGCGACCTATAAATTTTGGTACTTTTAAAGTCATATCAATTTCCTCTTTCCGCCACTAGGAGACGTAGAAACGGAGTTTTCTCAAGAATAGTTTTGTAATGTCTGAGTAGAATTGAGTAATAATGATAACATTCCGCCTTATAGTGCATACCACATTGGCATATCAGGACATTAAGAAATAAGATCCAATGTTTTTAAAGTGCTTAAAAACCACTACCCCGCACGGCAGGCCTTGTCACAGTGCACTTCAAAGAGTAAATCCTGCCATGTGTCGAGAGAGACAACTATACATAAAATGCTTTGTCTCAGCATATACGCATCGGGCAGAGATTCGAACCCCCAACTGTTTTTGACATCTCTCTAATGAGTGTATTTAAAAAAAATAATATTTACAAAATGATTAAGGTATTATTTTGCGTATATTTTCTGTCACTAACATTCATTGACCTATACTCTAACGTCATTGAGAGGTGAAAATGCAGAAACTTGATGTTTGCTAAAAAAATAATTTTCAGGAAAATGGAAAAGTTATAAACTCTAACGATTTGTTTTTACGTTTGATATATTCGAAATTATTACAATCAGTAATTATTTTGAGTCATCATTCGTACAAGATCCTTGTAAATAGAGACTCTATTTGAGAAAACAATAACATATAATAATTGTACATTTATACTCAATTTCTATACAAATATACTCAACTACGCATAACAAAAACAAAAGCAGAAATTAAACTAGTTATAACATGTATTAAATCATATTTATGGAGAAGGATAATCAGACAGGGTTATACAGCAAAACACGTCTATGTAAAGGTTTCCCGAAACAGGTGAGTTTTTAGAAGATTTTTAACCTAATTATTGAGGGAGGGAGGTCATATATCATTTTTTTGAAGTAAAATTCAACGCTGCGACTATGAAATAAGTCATAATTTTTTTTCTATCAGAAAATTTATTCAAATTATTTGATATGCCCTTTTAATTGAACTAATGGTCATAACGCGAGTGGTTTAAATACTTGACTGGAAATGCGAAGAACGTGGATTCAATCCCCAGCACGGCACTTACATGTATGTACTTGAGCAAGGCATTTTTATCTACATTGCTCTTTTATCGTACATGTAGTACATTACATGAATGTTGTTTGGTATTTTAATATCAACGCGCGCGCGCCTGCGTGTGTGTGTTCCTTTAAAGAAATATATAACAAAGCTTTGGACAACTGACCTAGATGTGACCACCATAAATTAGGGCAAAAGAAACAAAATAAAACAAATCAAAACGAAAACACACACATATACACACACAAACACACAAAAACAAAACAGCAACAATCATTGCATTTTAATTACCGCCAATCAGGACGGAGGTCATTCATGTGATGATTCAACCCAGCTATGAAAAAAAAACAAAAACAAAAAATAGTCACGTGATCAAGTCAATATTCAAATCAATCAATTCCATGTACATACATTTGACCTTCTATCATGAAACAACAAGAGGGCGTTACATAAATACCTTCCGATAGTGAATACTTCCCTCAGTCTTCTACTCTAAACAAGGTATTCTCTAACTGTTTAATAGGGTGTAAAATCCCATCCCCTCCCCCTGTGAAATTTTCGTTTTAGAAATATTGAATTGAATCGAATTGAATCTAATTATTGTCCAATCGGAATTTTTTTTCTCACTAGTACAGAATACAAATAAGTGAGTTACAGAGTACAAATTTGGTCACAGGAGGATACAGTGTTTGCAAAATCAAGTATATATCACGCAATAGAAATTCAAAGTGTATGGAGGAGATTGGTACAGCAGAAGAGAATAGGAGGGAAAGGAAATGGAAGGAGGTGGAAATAAGAAAATACATGCATTCATATCGTAGAGTAACTAATAACAAACCTTAAGAAAATAAATATTGAGAAATTGCAGAATACTTAGTTTGATTTTTATTTTTAATTCATAATTTTGCTTTCCAAAAATTTGTCAAGAAAAATATGGTATGAAACCGTTCCCTTAAAAAAAGCAATTTAATGGTGCCCAATTTTGGTCTGATATTGCCCTCCGCAACCCCCCTCCCAGCTAAATTTAATTGCTCCTTCTTCGCCCCTAGCAATGCTAGCTCCAAAGAGAGTGTTTGTGGATATCTCCTCCGAGGTATGGGTATAAAATGTGGTAAAGGTTCATTTATTATGATTCAGCTTGCATGGTCAACTGCAATTACCGGGATGTCGGTTTTGGCGCCAATTCATGTTCAAATATCCTTGTTATTGCGTAACCCAATACCCTCTTCGTCCATGACAATTCTAACCCAAGGATGGAATCGTATTTCATGGCAAAGGATAGGCCCATTTATTGTTTGTGAAAGAGGGAAATGAAAAATTACCGAAATGCTTGTGAAAACGGCCTCGACCATGTTATTCTGGATTAATCTCGTTTGTGTGTGTGTTTTGTAAGGTATCTATTTTCGTCGCCATAATAGCTTTAAAATGCGGTTGAGGAAATCTAATTCCGACTTCTTGAATATTCTATACTCGGTCTACTGCGTAACTAGGTATGTCTACACCCTGAACAGTAGGATGGTAATACACTTGATACTGAATTGCTGATAATGATAATGGCCCGTATTCTCGAAAGTGGCCTAAGTTAAGCCTGGCTTAACTTAGGCTACTCATTTATGGAAGGCCATTCGTTAACCCCTAATTAAGTCCCGTATAAATTACTATATTTATGTAAAAAATAGAGAAACAAAATTATTTTCTGGCATGAACTAAGCATCAAAAATCAATTCTATCGTGTCATTTTTTAAAATTTGTATTTAGTCCCAGAACTATGGTGATTTTGTAGGATTAAAAGAAGGTGACATTTGGCTCTCCATAATTCGGCTGCCTGAATCTACACACTTAAGCGCGGGGGCTTAAGTTAGGCGCCTTTCGAGAATACGGACCAATATAAATTACGGTAAGTATAACTATGAAAATGACAATTTTAAACCCTATCGTAATGCATACACAAGTCAGAGTACTGTGGTATGTTGGTGAAGGCTCTTGACTCTCATGGGTTCGAATCTCGCTCTGTGCTTACATCCTTGGAATAGGTGTTTTGCCTACATTTGTTCCTCTTTACCCAGGTGTAAATGTGTATCTGACAATGCTGGGGTAATAATAATTGCAGGGCCCTCAGGAAGGGCAGTATTAATACTGATGTGGCTACCCTGGGTAAATAAATTAAGACCCCATTATTATTATTGTTGTTATTATTATTATTATTATTATTATTATTATTATTATTATTATTATTATTATCATTATCATTATTATTATTATTATTATTATTATTATTATCATTATCATTATTATTATTATTATTATTATCATTATTATTATTATTATTATTATTATCATTATTATTATTATTATTATTATTATTATTATTATTATCATTATTATAATTATAATTATAATTATTATGATTATTATTATCATTATTATTATTATTATTATTATGATGATGATGATGATGATGATTCTTCTTCATATTATTATTATGATTATGATTATGATTATTATTATCATTATTATTATTATAATTATCATTATGATGATGATGATGATGATTATTATTATCATCATCATCTTCATCATCATCATCATCATCATTATCATTATTATTATTATTATTATCATTATCATTATTATTATTATTATTATTATTGTCATTATTTTTAATGCTAAATGATATCGTAAGAAGCTTACGACGATAACACTAATTTCCAAATTGTAATATGAGCTGACAATATGGTAATATCATAACATCATAATCAATCAAATTACTTAACCGATGAAGATGAAAGTCACTTCTACCATTCGGAAGTAAAAATGAAAAAAATTGATCAATAATTAAATGGTATGACATTGCAAATAAGGGAGACATCAGTGATGCGATTAAGAGTTGACATGACGATATTGATAATGATGTCAACTGCAAAGTTTAATCGTTATACTTTTTTACCGGGATATTTTCGCTGTAATAACAAGCAATCTTTAAAAAAAAAATAGACATGTAAAGTTGGGATTTGAGGAGTTCAGATTTTTTTATGGATTGATTGATTAACATTCTCACTAAGATCAATCAAAAGAAAAATTATGAAATTAAAACAGTGTAGTTCAGAAAGTGTTCAAAGCAATAGAAGAGAAGATCATAATAGCAAACGCGTCGGGGCAAAATATTATATTTTAGAATGAAAATACCATTCTTTGTTTTAAAAAAAAAATAATTCAAGTTTCAAAGGTGTATCGTTATTAAGTTTAAAGCGCATTTACGAATGCCTGCTTGAATTCACATTTATTGAAAAGCATTACTCATAATTATTTTGCACGTAATACCGCGTCTTATGCACACGGTCGGGAATACTAGCTTGATTTACTTGTCTTTCTTTGCCAATACTTAGCTATTATAAACATTTTCTACCAAAATCGTTTAACAGATATCTTTTATCTAAATCTTAAACATTCAGTTTAAGTTTCGTTTGATTCTGTTACAATATTCTTCGATATTTCTAGAAGTCAATATTATATTTAAAGTAAGTTCAGGAAAGTTCGGGAAGAGTGAGAGCGACGTAAAGAGGTTGTCGAATGTCAACTCGCAAGTTAAGCATGTTGGCGGGATGTTGCCGCTAATTAAATGAATCCAGGTCGTGAACCTCTCTACTAAGCAGACGAGATGTCTGAGGTGGAAATGTCCAGTTTGCTGACAAATAATTGGGGTAATCGAACCCAAAACAAGGTGTTTGAACGTGGTCCGATGACGGACGGCATCATGCAATAGAACAACAAAACAACATCTATTAATCAAGTATAATTAACAAGCAGGAGTAATGGCTTCGTTGAAGGAGGGGGTATGGGTGCGATGGCTTAGCACCTATCAAGGGAGGGAATCGTGGTGCCAGCATCCTAAGCTCCGAGATTAAGATTTGTAAAGGTGATGCTGAGTGATGGATAGTTACAAGGAGCAGTGATGGCAACCACTTATCACATGAACTCCCGATACATGTCAGTGTATCAACAGATGATAGTGAGGAGGCGTGATGGCTCAGTGGTAGAGCAGTGGTCTCGTAACTGGAAGGTCTTGAGTTCTAAACCAAGTCGATGCGCTAGTGCTCTGTGGTTAAGGCATCGATTCTTAAGTTCCTCAGATAAGAAATGAATTGAATTTCAATTCAGATTAACATTTCTTTCTTCCATTGATTTTGACAACATTCAACATTAAACAACAAGACGTAGGTCCCTCAAGTTGCTAACCTTCATGCATATATTTGCTTTCTCAACAGTCAGGTAAAATATATAAATCACAATGAACCAAATTACTTGTCTCTAACGCAAGTTGACAGAAGAAGAAGAAGAAGAAGAAGAAGAAGAAGAAGAAGAAGAAGAAGAAGAAGAAGAAGAAGAAGAAGAAGAAGAAGAAGAAGAAGAAGAAAGAAGAAGAAGAAGAAGAAGAAGAAGAAGAAGAAGAAGAAGAAGAAGAAGAAGAAGAAGAAGAAGAAGAAGAAGAAGAAGAAGAAGAAGAAGAAGAAGAAGAAGGAGAAGGAGGAGAAGAAGAAGAAGAAGAAGGAGAATAAGAAGAAGGAAAAATTACGTCGATTGTCAGGGTAAAGAATGGTTTAACAAGTTATTATGATCTAATACGGAGCACATCTACACAATTATATCTTTCTTGGCAATACTGCGGTAATTAACACTTTGGAATTGAAATCAAAGTTGACATAATTATGACAAATACCTATCGATGGGACATATTGAAATTTAAGAGCAGTACATGAACAGAGAAGATCAGTAAACACAAATGAGAATAAGAAATAGAAATTGCAAGAATATTTAAAGAACAAATGACGATGATTATTGTCCCGTCAGTGAATTAGAACCTTTAAAAAACAAATGTATGGATAATAAAGGAAAGAGAAGAAATGGAACCGTTGATAAAATACATATAGTGAATTGATATCTACTGTTCTAGTGCAGTACCAATGTGACGAAGTAGATGCTACAGAACGCAGAACTATGTTCTTTCTTGAATCTTAATTCGTTATTAATAATAGTTTCTGTGTTTGATTCCTATTATTTGTATCATCTTATTTTTGTTTCTGAAAGGAAGTGTCTTTATGCCATCATTGGGTTTTCTTGCTTCCTAGTAAATTTTTTTGGTGGTATATTTCCATAAATCTCAGTATACATGGCCCTAGAATTTTAGTCCATGGGAATACGTCGAATAAATGATTTAAGCAATCTATCCTTGATAATTGGTAATCGTTGCTGAAAAACAAACATAAATTTCCCCTACGAAATCTGATAGTTGTGAAGACGAAAAGGGGGAAAGTTGTTTAGGCCAACAAGACAATGAACCTGAAGATACCGGAACCGCTTCACCTGGGGTCATTCACCTTCAGGTAACAGCACTACTCTATGACCCACTTTGAAAGGTGTAACGCTCGTCAATTTTCTTATGTCAGCAGAGGAAAGGGGGATGGCACACTGGCATATGCCTCAGAAAAATCATATATCTTTTATACAGGTGTGATATTTGAAAATTTGATACTCCTTTCTTCTCGTTCCTTTCTTTTTTGCTTGCCAGAACATTTAAACACACTCCCGTGAAAAAAATACCAGATTTGCAAGAGTTTGCTCATTTACTTTAAAAAGAAAATCGCTGGCAATCAAGCAAGCAAGAAAAAAATGTTGATCACATTAATTTTTAGGGCCGTTTGGATTCAAAATGTATTAGGGAAGGGGGTATCATCATTGTACCCATAATTGTCTTCTGATTACGTGTGATTTTCTGCTGACTTGTGATTGCGAAGGGTTGAAAGTGGTAGGGTTATATAAGTTCAGCTATAGCGTGAGAATGGAATTTTCACACAATTTTATCTTGTGTCTTTCTGGTGGAAATATCTTACATAATTTATTGAATAAGAACACAGGCGTTTTGACTCAAAAGTGATTTTCTTTAAAATTCATAAATATCAAGTAGGTCTGTTCCTCCAAAAGCTCATATTGAAATAGGCCTACATACTAGTATATTGTGAAGGTGAAGGGATTGCGTGTATATATTTAATTGTTCGATTTCCTTTATACTCACATTTTATAAAGATATATCGCCCTCTAACGATTATTTTCTTCCACGTATAATGTGCGTGGCCGTCTCTGTGTCGCAGACGGATGCATGTTTAACTATGGGTTGCACGTTCGGATATGGGCTAGTGAAACCCAATCGCTGCTCTTGGCCTCAAAACTATCCCACTCTAAACCTGCCAGGTCTGAAACATGATAATACGTCGTTAATCTTCTTAATTAGTGAGGTTACAAAATGTTTGTTTTGAGTGTCACTTATAAAAAAAACCCCACTCTTTTTATTTCACCATTCGGTTTAATGTTGAAAAACAAACTATCCATTACCGGTACGAAGTTAGACCTACCTTTTTATTCACCCTCCTTGGATTGCGTTACAGCTACAGCAAAACGTTCTTGAATGTTATATGTCAGTATTATTTTTCTTTTTTTTTTGCTTTGCCAAACACCTTTAACAAGTTTGAAGGAAGTGTATTATTTCTTGGCGAGAGTTGTGATATTGATACGAGTCTTAGTCTGTTCGAGGACATGGCGATAAAGTTTTATGTATATTCTATACTTTCTAATAGGAGGAGAGGGAGCATAAAAAGATAGATTCTTATCTCATAAATAGGATACAGGAAATATAGCATTACGAGTGTGGTATTAAAGCAGTATAGTGAACTGATAGTGCAGGTAAAACATTCCCAGGGGTTTGTGGAATTGTATATCCTATAGGAATTATTTTTTTCCTTTAAATTTGGGATTATTGGACACCCTGGATTTCTTTAGGGTCAAAGTCTTTTGATAGTCGATATTTTATTTGAATAATTACTTAGATATCAATAATACAGAGATCAAAAAGAGAAAGCAAAACCAGGAGGATCGAACACAATACACAAAACACAATCATGTATGAGATGTTGGGGATAGCCATTAAGAGAGGGAAAGAAAGAGAGAGAGAGAGAGAGTGAAAGAGAAAGCAAGAGAGAGAGAGAGAGAGAGTGGAAGAGAAAGCAAGAGAGAAGGGGGCGGGAGATATAAATAGATAAAGGGATGGGAGAGAAAGAGAGAGAGAGAGAGAGAGAGAGAGAGAGAGAGAGAGAGAGGGAGGGGGGGGGGGGGGAAGTGTACTGAAAATGGCATGAAAGTAAATAAGTGATACATGCGATAAAAATGATAACTGGAAAGCCATATACATAAATATCTTAAAAAGAAAGAATCATAAATAAAGTAAGAAAAGGCCAAGGAATCTGAAGAGTAGAAGAAGTATTAACAAAGAGGAATGAGTGGAAGAAAGATAAGAAAGAAACAATGAATAAGAGCATGCAGTGCATACAAAAACACTGAATGAAGATAGATAATAGAGGACAGACACAGAGCGGGAGAGAGAGAGAAAAAAGAGAAAGAGAGAAAATGAGGGAGAGGAAGAGAAGGGGAGAGAGAGAGAGAGAAAGAGAAAGAGAGAGAAAGTAAGATAAATTTGTTATATTTTTCCTGTTACATTCATGCAGGTGAGGTAAATTTTAGATCTCTAAACTTACAAGAACTAAACATGCCATCATTATTTTGATAACTAACTAAAAGTCATTAAAAAAATTCTGGTCTTTCCATTTTTAAAAATGTTTATATATTCATTGTTAAGTTCATTATGCTGTTTTCTTGTATTGATGTCTTTTTTTAACCCCCTATATTTTGCCATGTTTGTCAATAAACTAGTTATCATTACAGGGATAGGTCATGACCTCCGCAATTAAAAAAAAAGGGATTTAAAAGGAGAGAAAGAAAAAAAAAGGATTAGTTTATATACATAAATTACACGTATAAACGGCTCGGCAGCGGGAGCGATGCCAGTTTACAGCTGGCGACACAGCATTGCGCCAAAGACAAACAGAATTGTTTTTAATCACCCATTTCAATAGGCCCAGCTGATCACTTTACACCGTATTAATGAGGTGAAAAAGAAACAACAAATGAGCGGATAATGACAGAAAAACGGCTATCACACACGATTCCATATTGCCATGCACTGAACCATATACATGATATACATACGCCTCTAAAAATGAATAGAATAAAATTAATGAGTTTGAATTCGATTGGCAACAGGTGATTATGACAAGTCATTGAGTTCCATTAAAATATGTATATGTTTGTTTGTTTCTGTTTTGAATGTGTAGCTCGTGATAAGCCAAACAGTTCATTATTCCATTTATAATTGAACGTCCATCTATATAGTATTCTCAGAATAAAAGAACTCGAATGCAAACAAACAACATAGATTAAAAATAACAGAAAAATACGGGAAAACTCGAAATGAATCGGTGTGATTGAAACTGGTTGATCATGATAATGAATACCAATGTATCTATGAGGGCCAAGGGCGGGGCACGCGACCCAAAGTGAAGGGAGAAAAGGGAAACAATTAAATAAAAGAGAGAGAAGCTTGGGGGGGGGGGAGCATGAGAAGGTGACATGACGACATGACCTTTTCCAAGACCATCGCACACCTCCCCCCTCGAACTGACCCATGCTACGCCAATGTTGAATGACAGGGTGAAAATTTGTCATCAATTTCTTTTTTTTTTTAATAATAAAACGTGAATTATGATTATGAATAGACAAAATAAAATCAATTCCTATTTTCCTGTCTCCTCCTCCTTCAAATTGTTGTTATTTGATATTTTTTGTTCTGAAATGAAATAAATGAGAATATGAGGACATCTAAACAATGAGATAATAAAAAAAAACATTAATATAATGCAATTTCTCTTTGTTTTGAGCGTTTGAAGTACATGTACTATAGTGTAATCATTTTTTTTTTGGAAAAAATGTGTTGAAATTAACCCAATATCATTTTTGTGCATTGGAAAAATATCAGATATCAAATAACATGGAACCCCCTCCTCCTCATTTTCGAGAAAAATCCGGACGAGAAAGAATCAATTTTACTTGGCCTAAATATACAAGTAAAATTTTGTAGCTGAAAACGGATTAATTCAATCTTACATTGAAGAGTCATTTCGATACTTACTTTTTATATACAGCTAATTCAAAACAGTGACATGATCAACGGATATCACATGAGATCAATTATGATTTACAACGAAGTGTTCATTTTCCACATTTGTTTCCATAAAGTAAACATAACAGTCATATTAACTTAGATTTTCCTAAACAGAGTGAGAAAAGTATAAACACTGAAACCAACAGTACTTCACGCCTTTATCCAAAAATCCAGGATTCTGAAATAAAAGAGAGAAAAAAAAGATGTAATTCCGCAAAATCTTTTAGATGCAAAAAAAAAAAGAAAAAAAAAATAGAACAAAATAAAATGAAATAAATAAGGTATAAAAAAAAAAATGAATAAATAAAAATTATCACATTTTTATGTTCTAATTTCCTCTCCAAAATCTGACAAAAAGATATTACACTTTCAGGTCCTCACATTTGGTCCTCAATTGGATATAGGGCACAAGAAGGGGAGGTAAGGGGCGGTCATGCCTCCTTTAATCCTCCTCTGAAAAAGATTTGGTGTAGAAGAGCCCCTAAAACTTAGAACAAAGCTTGTTCGTCATATGGCCTTTTACTGTACAATAATAAAATATGATACTGGGACTGATTGATACGCACATTGGCACTACAATAATACTCTTGCATACCCAAAAGATTATGATTTTAAACCGATAAATTTTGTATTGCTAATGTATATCGTTATGATTTATTATTTCATTTTTTAAAACAATAAATTAGTTATCATGAAGTCATACCATTACAAAATTGAATCATGAACTTGTTGCGTTATAAGCCGATTATAACCTCCACGAATTGACCATCTAACTGAATACATCATACAGTATAGTCATCGTTAAAATGTAGTGAATGATTAAAATACTAATATACGTTGTATTTTTCCTTCAAATCTTGACGTTTGAATCGTTCAAGTTCGAGGGCATTACATAACATTACTTTCGGCCCTCTCAAAATATATAAGAAAAGTCCCTCAACAGTAAGTTGTATACAAATATATTTTGAATACTTGCATCGTAAATGGCTTAATGAATTCAAATGATACCGAATATTAGATTAGTTTATTTTCCCCCTTCCTCTCACTTTGGCTCGTTCCAATTCGAGGAATTTCTTAGAAGTTGGGAAGGTGAAGATAGACAGTAGTAATAAAAGCTTTCCCTTATACGTCAGTCAATCTCGTGTTAAACCTGATTGCCTCCGATTAAAATCCAATCACAGGTGCAGACCCGAACTAAAAGTGCATCTAATTTCGAATGTGGAAGCAACTTATTTGAAAGGGCTGGCTGACATCCAAATCCTCTTTTTACCAAATCAAAAGAAGCAAATCTGCGTTGCAAGAAGGGTACATATGTATTACTAATTCGCAGTAACACTTTAGTAGATTCACCGGAAGTGATAACCATCGATAGGGATGCTGATAGTGCGAAGAGCACGATCGCTAACTTTAGCCAGGGGCTACCCCCCGCGATGACGCAACGTGCGAATAATTATTATCCCTATGACAAATGAATGAATGAGTAAGCAGCTCGTATGGGCCAACTGAAAGGGGGGTGTAGGGGGGGGGGGGGGGTTGGAATTGATACGAAAATCGGTATCAAGCTCGCGGAACGTAATGTGACCGTCAAGAGAGTCCCGTTATGATTATCTAGTTGCTTACTGAAAGTGCGAGTTCCGGCTCTTAAACAAAGCGATTATGAATCGCGAGATTGCATTAAGATCATTGAGGTGTTATCATGACACATCATCTTACTGTAAGTCTTACACCCATGAATCAACCATACAAACACATCATATCCGATCACTGATTACATTGGGAGCCTGTCAGTTATGTTGTACTTGTGTAAGTCAATAGTTGCCAGGATATATGATGTACAGGCTACGGGGCATCAAATCGGAGAGGGGGGGGGGGGGGGATGGGAAGTGGAAGGACATTTTTAGTCATGAAATACCAATGTTTTTAATTTTTTTAATAACGAGCAATGATTAGAATCTAAACACAGAATAGGCCATTTTCGTAATGCTTTCAAATGTAATGCTTACCTCTTGGCCAAACGCCTAGTAAAGAACACTATATACATTCACATGTAGCAAGTTATTGTATTTCACTAGTCTGCTAGTGCTGTTCGGTCGGGCAAGCCGAAATGTTTGTCCCTGGTCTGACTGTTGAAATACAATAGCGTTTTACAGGTGAAGGAAATACTTTTTCACGAGGGGAACGTGTATAAATTTGAATAAATTACGAAATGGCATAAAACCGTATGTTTGGGAGAGATAGATATACCATAAATCACTTTTAAAATTAGTTCATTGATTTTCATAGCAATAAGAAGAGACATGGAATAATTTACATGAGACAAAAATAAAGAAACATAAAATACATTTATGACTTGATGAACAGTATCCAAGCAAGAAGTGTATTATTTATTGGCGAGAGTTGTGATATTGATACGAGTCTAGCCAGGGGCGGCGCCAGGGTATTTTGATAGGAGGGGCAAGACGACCTAAAGATGACGTCATATTTTTTCTCCATCAAATAACAGGGGTAATATAGAGTTATATGTTTAAGACCTCTCTTTTTAATACTCCTCTTTCTTCTTTCTTCCCTTTTCTTCCTCCTTTTCTTCTTTTTTTTCTTTTTTCACTACTTGAAAAATCATGGGGGGGGGGGGGCGGTCGCCCCCTCTGCTCCCCCTGTAGCGCCGCCCCTGAGTCTAGCCCACTAGCAGTGCGGCGTAGTCATAGAGACGGTCAGGAAAATTAATATCATGAATATGGGGCTATTTTAAAGACGACCGAAATTAGAAGCGACCGACGTTTCACCATCTTCAATCTTCCCACTTCGCGCCGTCGTCAGCTGGTACGACGATCGATGCGCTTAATTTGATTGCAGTTTCGCGCCAATTTATCAAGAAGACGGAGAACGCCCAAGACGGAACCGGCTTCAGGTCGTTTCGATTTCTAACTTGCATCTCATCATTGCCCTTGTTCCATGAGTGAAGATGTTCCACCCTTACTTAAGAATTGAAAGATACTTCCTCTTCCAGTTCAAGTGTTTCGACGATCGAATTAACACCAACAAATTGGGATTAATCGGCTAATATAGGTCAGAAACGCCTATTCTTTGGACACGTGATTTCGTAACACGGGAAGGTCCTTCATTTACAGAAGTTGTTTGGATTGCATATCACTATTAAAAGTACTTTAAAGTTCTTGGACCTATTAACATGATTAAAGAAAATAAATTCTGAATCTGTAAGTTTAGGTCTTAAAAATTACTGCCTAGATTTTTTTTTCTAAAATCATATTTAAAGAAGTATTTATTACTGATTTCCATGAATATGTGAACTGATTTTCTCCTTTTCTACTTCTATATCTTGTTTTATTTCAGATCAATGGCTTCATAGGTTCATGTACTGTAGAATGTCGATCAATGTAAATTGTACACATGAAGAGGAGACTGCTTAGCCAAAGAAAGACAAAATCAAAAACAAAAAAAAAACAAAACAAAACAAAACAAAAAAAAAAAAAAAAAAAAAACAAACAAACAAAAAACTTAACAGCAGAACTTACCATAATTGACCTCAAAACCTGAATTTCTACCTGAAATTTGTTCCACATTATCTTTGATACTCAATAATAATGAAATTTGGACATAATACTACTTTGAAAAGTTGACGACCCAGCGCAGACGACACCTGAACAATGTATATAATCATTTAAACCAAATTAATTCAACTCACGCTCTTCCTGAATAATTCTGAAATGAATGTTTCACCCTTAAGCCTGGCTCACACGATGCGTCATTTCGATTGCGTCAGTACCTGCGCTAATCGAGCCTGTGATGGCATTTAACCCATACGCCAGTCATTACAAGTATTGTTTGCACTGATAATTTTGCAATCATTTAAAAAAAAACGATATCACTATATACACGACGGGCAATGGAGCGTACATACAAGACAATGACGCGGTCCTAACGTCAGTAAATGACGCCGGGGTTTACATACAAATTTTTGCGAATGCAAATGCAATTACAAACTCGGCCAGTCCATTATGAATGCAGACAAGAAAGTAAAGAGATTTCTCACAATAAATCTAACATTTACATGTAATAATTTCATGTTCATTTATTTGAATGCAATAAATGGTGTAAAGATAAATATTTTCTCGAACGTTTTGTCACGTTTTGGAAGTCGGAAAAAAAAAAAAAAACAACCCGAGCGGAGTACCTAGTCTTTAATCAAATAAATTTCATTTAAAGTTTATGATTTCGGTCTTAAACTAATTATAAAATTACGCCTTTGCCTAATACTAGAACTCACTGAAAAAAAATCATAAACCCTGAAAAACTAAACCTACAATTCAGTTTCTCCACCATGAAAGTGTCGCTGATACTTCACTAAAAAAAAATCATGTTTCAAAATAGGGCTATCACATTTGCTCAGCACCTTCTTTAAATATGTCAAATGTGTTCTTTATATCAAATGGACTGCTTAAAAGACTACCTAAGTCACACACTTTCTCACCTTGTGAAACCCAATAGAAATTTGTGTTATGTATTTTCAAATTTATATACGTTTGCCTAGCAAGCCTAGTGACGAACTATTACATTCAGCTGTAAAAGCTATCGTATTTCAATAATCGGAATGAACATTTCATATAATATTAGGCATATATTTTGGCTTGCCTGACCTAGCACCAATCAATTGTTGCAATCTATATTCTGACTACTGAAATACAATAGCTTGTAACAGGTGGATGAAATCGTTCGTTCCTATAGGCGTTTGACATAGAGGTGAGCATTAAATTTGAAATGGCCTATGTCATTCAAAACCAAACATAAAACATTCATAATATTCATAAAAGCATTGATGATTGATACAGAATCACACCAAACTGTACTCACTTCTTTTGCACAATTAGCTGGTAATTCTTGATCCAAATTTCTTTGAAATTTGACATTAATTTCAGCACCAAAGAACTGTAGCCGAATCGACATTGCATGGCCTTCAAAACCGTGTAATGTGCTCGCTTTGATTGTTATCAGTTACGAATTACGTTACTGTATCAGTAACATACAAAAACATGGGAAAAATTCAGTTTCTTCAAATACACACTTCCGGATTGCTCATTTTTAAAAGCAAGGACTCTGATCCTGTAGTCATCATTTAACGTTTGAAAAGAGAAAGGCATTTCTGATTTTTTTTCATTGTCTTCCAAATTCCCGAAGGTAAAGGCCCATTATAATTTTTGAACCCCCAACCCCCCCCCCAAAAAAAAACAAACCCCAAACAACTAAGTATTTGTTTTGTGGTTTGATTTTTCATTATATTTGTGATATCACTATGGCTTGCGACATATGCAACCTAGTAACGAGTCTCGCTAACAAAGTGTTTTTTTTACTTTTAAAACTTATTTATTTATTTCTTACTTTATTTACTCAAGATTGAGAAATTTTAGAATCCTGTAATCAACCTTTAACTTAGCAGACAAGACGTTCACGGGACAGCGGTTCGGCAAAGACACAACGGAATCAATCGATTACCATACCTTCTCAATTGCTCATCTCTCAAAACCATAGACTCCGTAAGAATTACTTTCTAATTTCAGCTCAGAAACCAATCATTGGCTTATACATTGCTAGAGTATCAGATGGTCTTAAAATAGCCGAACATGCGGCTAAATTTAGAGCATCGCCGAGCACTTCTTTCAATGTTTAGTCGCGGCTGTTGGCGGCGTGGTATTTCAGGAAAGGGTTGTAACTGTCGCAGATTTGTGGCGATATCGGTGTAAAAATGTGAACCAAAGTCATTGGCGACCTCAAATTACCCGTTATTCATCGGGTGTTTAAATATTTCCCCTTCCAAACTACTTTCTCTTCTTATATTTCTTCCTCGTTTCTCTACTTCTGTTTTGATATTTAGATAAAATACTATCCTCCTCTGCTAACTTGATTTATTAAGGGCTTAAAAAGGCTGTCGCAAAACGGAACAAATGCATAATTATTATTATAGCAACAAATTAAATTTAAAGAGTTTAATTCGAAATATTTATTTGTGGATATTAAAAAGAACTATCTCTCATTATCGAATTCGTATCTTTGCGTATGAAACAGAAGTTAGCAATTATTCAAGTGATTGTTTTTTCTTCTTTATAATTTAATATGCTAAAGTGCACAGTATATGTTGGTAAGTTTCAGGCAAAGATATTTCACGTAATGTGATGAAACAGGATATGACTTTTGTACTCTTTATTTACTTTGATACAAAATAATCACTTCTCCATTTTTTTTTTTGGGGGGCGGCGGGGGTGTTTATCTTAATGTGCCAACTGTATCCCACTAGACAAATCAATTTGTATCACTTGCAAAGAACTCGTACCGCATTATTAACCCAGAATACTTTTTCATTTACTGCTCCTAAATTTTGAAATTCCCTCCCTTTAAATATACGAGACAATATAAGTTTAAGTACACTCAAACGTAAATTGAAAAAAAAACACTAATTGCTTTTTATGGACATTGATCCCTCAATGAAGATTTCTGTTTGCCTGTGTAGCAAAATCTATAGACTAAATGAAACCTTCCACATCCTGCCCCTCTCCCACCCTCCCTTCCTAACCCCCACCTGTCACTTTGTCCTTCTTGTTCCATCTCTTGTAAAGTTTACTCCTGTAAATCGTTATTATTCCCAGCTTTTGGTGTTATTTGAAGTTAAAACACCCTCCTTTAGAATTCCTAATAACCTTTTTTTTCTTTCTTTTTTTTGAGTAAAAAGACCCCCCAAAATACTGATAACCTTTTTTTTTTTTTTTTTTTTTTTTGCTTGTCAGAGAATTTTGGAGTAAAAAACATCCCCTCTAAAAATCCTTGTAAGCCACTGCATGTATCTGTCTTCTTCTTTTTCCCCTTTTATTGGGCATTTCATGCATGATTGCCCAGTCTATTTTTTATGTATTGTATTCATGATTTACCTTTTGCCAGGGACCAGCGCTTCTACAAGCTCTGCTTCTATGCTGGTCTATGTTTTCATTCTCATTTTCATAAAATAATCTAATGTAGTCTTCATTGATGTTACTTTTTTTCCCTTACAACTCAAACTTTAATGCTCTCTATTTTGCTTGTAATGATCGAAAATGTTTCTGCACTATGTTGGGTTGTCAATTATTTTGTAGATAGTTAATTGCACAGTGGTTATTGTTATATACTTTGAAAAATGAAAATGTAATGAAATAAAATCTAAATCTAAATCTAAATCTAAATCTAAATCTAAACACTTTAAACGATACCATTTTATTAAATCTGACACAAATCATGCACTGATGCAGTTACTTGCAGTCTATCATCTCTCATTGCACCCTCACAAAATAATAGTTGAATACTGTTAGCCGATCAATCTATTTCTCATCTTTTTTTTGTGAATATAGGTCTATAATTCAAGGTATTATAATATCGTATTTTGTACCACGTGCTCCTTCTATCCGTGCTGCGGAACACAAGGGTAACGATGTATTCATGTCAGATGCTCACGAAACAAAATAGTAATAATGGCTAATATAAGTCAAACTCATATCAATTACCATAGATAAGGCACCAACGCACTCCAAACATCTCATTAAATATCTATTCCTGTCTCATCCAAAATTGCAATGCGCATTCTTTACTATCAAAGCGAGGTTTGTAATTTATTAAAAGATGCATTTTTGTGATAGCTTTCTTATCTGATGAAAAACATAGCGCTCTTTTGTGCAGACAATCGTGCACGTGCGATAGTCTCACGCGTATTTTACTAATTAATTATCTTTTTGTGTCATCCGAACATTTCTGTAAAGCGCTCAGTTATGATAGAATTCGAAGAATTTTAGAGTTAGGATTGATCGCAACTGTGTACATAAGAGATAAGAGACTGTAAATTTGCGATTGATAGAACGACTTGCGATTATCGCCATTCTATATGAGACAGGGCCATGATGTTTAACGAGTGGAATCAAGATCATCATCTCCGCCGTTACTCCGGCGGTGAGGTTCGTTCTCTTCGCCATATAGTGAGGCCTCACATTTTCTTCCTCTGTTGAATACTGGCACTATTTTTGTTGCTGTAGTTCGTGATTCTCGCCTGAACAACGTAAATGTATAGACAATATGATGGGGATCAAGAAATTAAATAAAATGGAGAACAATGCATTTAAAGTAAGGATATCAAACGTTGGAAATTTGAAACCACTTTTTCTGAAATGTGAAAAGTAGACTGTCAAGGAATATTCCATTTCTCAAACGTGTAATTATATAGACTGATATTAAAACAGAACGTAATTAAATAGTCTACGTTAATTCAGCTCATACCAGTATCGCTCGCAGCGGCCCTTCAGCAGAATTAATTGTTTTTTACATAATTTTTTATTTTTTTTTTTACTGTAGTTGTCGTTTTTAATCACATACGTTATACATTATTAGCAAACAAAAGGGCCCATTGGAAGAGCAATATACATTACTGAAAGGGCCTCCCTCTATAAAGAATACTTGAATGAAAATAAAGGGAATGATAAATGAAAAGCTTTTAAAAAAAAGCTCAATACATAAGGATGATGAACATTGGATAAACCATGACAAGGAAAACCAAAGTGTGACAAATTAAAATAAAATATATCAATATTTCACGTTTTTCAAGTTCAGGTGAAATCTCGGTGAAATCTCGATGAAATTCAGCATTCACATAATAAAATGCTGAAACAAACAAACGATGGAAGGTAATGCTTTCTTCTGATATTCAAATTATTATCGACATTCAACATTTACGTCTAGAATTCCAAACTCTTTATCTGATTAGTTCCTATTTGAACAAGTGTCATCGGGTCAAATGGAACTAGAAATAAAGCATTTTCGTTTGGTCATAGAATGAATGCTAAATTGGATGAAGAGCAAGCTTGGTTGAAGGCTCCTCTCTCATCCGAGTCTCTGACTCCGAATGACGCGGCAAGTTGCGGCGGCTCGCTTATCAAGCACAGGCCCTTCTCAACCCGTGCAGGCCTTGGGGTCGCCACGGCTAGCCCTCTTATATACTGGGTTATTTTTAACCCAATTATGCATCCGCTTAGGCCACTTTCTGTCTTTAGTCTCCACATTTAGGCGAATTTTTTGTCACCAAGTGATCTTTGCAGCATACACAAGATATAAATCAGAAACATTTTGGCAAGAAACTCTTTTAAAACCTCATTTTTAAAAAAGTTTTGAGCAAGTTAACCTGTGAATGAAAATATAGTCATTAATATTCTCACATAATTATGTATGACATAGTATGTTGATGAGCCTACATACAAATTCCATTCCACGAACATTGTTTATTAAAACATATATGTGTTCAAAAAAATATCAGTCTAAAGACACAGATCGGAATATAAAACTCCATTTTCAAATATTTGCACTATAATAAATCGTCATTTATGTGCATTATGTTAGTGCTTGTGAAATTCACAAATGAAAAAGAAATGATAGAAAAAATTGATTATTAAACACCATTTATGTTTTCCTTCATAAAAATGACGACAAAGTACGAAATTAAAGGAGAAGAGATTGAGAGAGAGAGAGAGAGGGGGGGGGGGGGTGGAAGGGGAGGGGGTACCTTAGGCTTAAATAGGTTTTCATCACGACTGAACTTCGACAATTTTTATTGGATAATTATTTGCAATTTTTATCTTTAGATTTTTTTGTTAAATAAAATGTGCATTGTGCGAGAAGTAAAATAAAGTAAGAAAATAAGCGAAATACTACTGTCTACATTCTACAACCATATTTTGTTCACTTCTCAAATTTGCATTTAAGAAACTCATCATGTTCCTTGTGAGTTATTTAATCTTATAGTTAGCTCAAACAAATTTCTCAGCTGGATATTTTTTTTAATTGGAAATAAGGTATGATTTTGTAAACTAAGTTCGGCCAGTGGTCGATATCCCAACTTGTGTTTATTGGCACACATGGCTTTCCTTTACGGATTAAAGTGGATTAAGAAGATCGGGACGGGAGATGATCTCTTTAGGAACACTTCACTGGATGATCAGGTGATCAGTCACTTTTTTGACAGTTTGTTACCTGTCCCTGCCTAAAGTTCACCTGACATACCGCGTCAAGGGCTCTTAGTCTCCCCGTTCATTCGTTTCGGTTATCTATTCGGGACCAAGAAAAAAAAAGGGAAGGGGGGGGGGGGGGTAGAAGAGTTTAAAAACCCGATCCAAAATTTGAGGAATTAAAAAAAACAAAAAAACAAAAACAAAAACAAAAACAAACAACAAAAAACAAACGTTGAGAAGCTTTGCAGTAAGTCGTATGTTTAATAAAGAGACAGCTTGGTCATGTTGATGGTATAATGGTAAAACTACATAACTTTTTATCATTTGAGTGGGACAAAAGATTTTCAGTGTATGAAATTAGAAAATATGTTCTAATTTTAATACAGCTGCTACACAGTCAGATACAAATCTATGATATTCCTGACATGCCGATACATAATTGCTCTGTTAACATGGTGTATTACAAAAAATGAATCGAACACCCTCAAGGAATCAGTCCAGCTGCATAAACTACATCATTCCTCTACCAACATATTGTCTCCATCCTTATGCAACCATGTGGTTATGATCATCATAATCATGGTTTCTCATTTCGCCAAGCTGGTCAAGACGATTTACTACGATTCAAATACCAGCGCCGCCTTTGTCAACATTACTAGGTGTTTCCATAGTAACCGTCATCCCCTAACACCATCACAACTACCCCACCACTATCACCACCACCACAACCACACCACCACCACCTCCACCACCATCACACCACCACCACCATCACCGCCACCACCACTACCGCCAACACCACCACCACTACCACTACCACCACCATCACCGCCGTCATCTCGACGAGTTGGTTACCATCTTCTTTAGATATCACCATCTCACCAGAGCTTACTCTGTTTCCTTTATGAGGCTTGGGTAGGGGAGGAATAGGGTATTTCTTTAATAAAAAATATGACAGTTTTCCATACCACTATTTCGTCACGCTCCTGGATGCACGATTCAGAATACCACCCAAACGTAATTCATGCCAATTCTCTGAATATTTGACTAAAAATTACGCATCACTGAACCCATTCATCATCGCATTCATCTACCTTCTGTCAATCAAATCATGAACCCTATATACCACAAAACACAAGAACACCGTTTGGAGCTGAGCCTATAGAATCTGAACTTGGCAGAGCTCTTTGGGCTAATATCATTTGGCAGTTTGAAAACACCATGAAGGAGAGCTGGTCACGCTATACGCTAACAACTGCTCCCTGGGCTGTTGCCCCCTCTCATCAGCGCAATAAGTATGACCAAGCTTATCTAGTTATTGTCGTAATTGGAGGATCTTCCACGAATATAATTACGACCGAACCCTCTAGAATGTGGTCTATTGCAGCTTACGAGAGTCGAATGATGTTAATTATATATCTTTAAAAAATAGAATAGAGTTTTTAATTTTAAAGTTCTTTTTCTGTTCAAAGAAAATATTAATTTTGTCATTGAAAAATTATCGGTATTGTCTGACTGAAAAATGAGCGCAAATATCGTTTAGCATTCATGTTAAGCATTTCTGGAGAATTAAAAAAGTGTAAGACTGCAACTTTTAAAGAACACGGAAAATGAACATTATAATGAATAAATGAAAATTCTTGAAATATGTTTAGAACGATACCTGTATTCATAATCACGATTTATCAACATTTAAATGGTTGGAGTTTGAGGAAAAAAAATCAAGTGAGGGAATATTGAAGAAAAAGAATAAAGAGGGCGAGAGTAAAAGAGAAAGGGAGAGTGGATAGAAAAAGAGAGTTAGAGTAGAGAGGGAGACAGAGGATGGATGAGGGAATACTAAATAAGAAGTAGAAGGAGAGAGATAGGGAGAAGGGGACAGTAAATAGAGAAGAAAATAAACGGTGAGAGTGGGAGAGAGATAGGGGAGGGAGGGAGGGAGAAAGAGAGAGAGAGAGAGAGAGGGGGGGGGGGGGGTGGGGGATAGAGAGGAAGATGTCACTCTCGAGCGGGGAGGCGGAGCATAAACGCTACAGCTCTTTTCGTCCAACATGTCCAACTGCTACTCCGACTGAACACGTGTGAACGGCCGAGAGGAAAACAGAAGGGATCGTAAACTAATCGAGGAAGGAAGCCGCGTGGTCAGCTTAATTAGGTGACAACAAAATAATTGAGTTTAAAAAATACTCACTCCGAATTCGTGTGTCATCGTCAACTCTTTGACTACCATCAAACATTTTTTTTTCTAATGTTGGGCCGTTATTATATTGCGGTTTTCACAGTCAGGTGCTGTCCCAAAGCGGGAACTGTTGAAACAAAATACGACACACACACCGAACAAAGGGGATTAAGTTTCAACGATTAAGTATTTTTCGGCAAGATTACGCTTTGCGTGACTTCTGTTTTTTTTTAATTTTTAAGATGAACTTGCAATTAGGACGTTAATCACTTTGTTAGCCACACCAACTGCACAGAGACAAATGAATTGAGGAAAGAAAACGGAAAACATTAAATTATCGGTTTTAATTCTGTAAGTTGATATAGACCCAATTCTCTTTGCTTCGTGGTATAGTATCACTTGTCTGGTCTCAGTAATACTAATATGAATGTTACTTTTTTTAAAAATTAAGATAATATGCCATTCTCAAATGCATGGTTCAAACAAGGGCCGTGTGGCATTAGAAAGCAACAAGTTTTTTTTAATGTCACTCGAAGTATCAGTAAGCGACAAACGATTTAAACAAGTTTGAAGAACCAATGAATGAATTTTACAACACATTATTTTTGGAAAACTAAAAAATTGAAAATAAAAACTGCATATTTCAAATGTCATAATATCCAGGAATAAGAAACATAATATGAAATATAGCCGAATGCGTTAAAGTGGTAATCATTTATTGTTATTTCTTTCTTATTTCCCTAGAATTTGGGGGTATATATATTGCAGTTGTTTTACAACCACAGTATTAAGAGGGGTGGGGTCAAATCATAATCTCATTATTCATGATTTTTATTGTTCTCGGTGCACTAGACATCTGACTTATTTCTCAACGTGAAAACTTAGTGACTGACCCTGTCATAAGGAGAAGCAAAACTTATAGGTACACCTTTCTTTTATGACGTCATGAACTGTATGTGCTTCCGGTATGAGTGATCAAACTGAAGACATATGAGTGTACGGGGGAGAAAGGAAGGAGGTACTATCGAATTATTACAATGGAGTCAGTATCACGTTTTATTAATGGTCTTCAATATTTACGGGCATGACAGCTTGTTGGGGGGGGGGGGTGACGACATCAATGATTTATTTCCAGTTTTCTTTGTTGTATGGAATTGGTTACTCCTCCTTTTTCAGCTTATTATTGATTGTCATTATCATCTTCGTCACCATTATCATTATCATCATCATCATCATCATTACCACTCTCTATATATCTTCATCCTCTTCATCGTCCTCCTCCTAACTATAATCGCTTTCACCTTCATCATAACTATTGTCATCAACTTCTTCACCATCTTCATCATTTTATAGTTAGCATCATCGTCATCATCATCACAGTACGCCCTTCATCACTATCCTCATCGTCATCATGATCATGATCATCGTTCATCGTCTTTATCATCATCATCATCATCATCATCATCATCATCATCATCATCATTCGCATCTCCATTTCAGACGAGCCACAATCTTACATTTCTGTATCTTCGCCATTGTTGTTGATAACCTTATCTTGAATTTTATTATCATCGTTGTCATCACTATCAATATCATTATTATCACCATCATCATCATCATCATCGTCATCATCATCATCATCATCATCATTCGCATCACCATTTTCAGAGCAGCCACTATCCATCATCCCTGATTCACTGACTTCAAACCGAACCCTTCGGCACAATCTTTGCACCCACTGCCGGTTTTTGCCGAGCCCGCTATTTCAAACATGTTCAGTCTTACTACACTAAAGCGGTTTTTGATGAATTATGCTTCTTTTTTGGGACATGATCATATTTTATGCACATTTTTTCACTTTAGTTCCTCACTAATAACCACCACGTGTTTACATTCTTCTACTCATCTTATTTGGTTTGTTCTGTTTTTCTATCAAAGGGTGAACATGCATACAAAATATGTACTACACTGTAAAAAAATTTGCCGTTTTTTCACAGGAATTTCCTGGCAGTCAGGATGCCGGGAATGCCCGTTTTTCCACAATTTTTTTTTTTTTTTTTTTTTTTTTTACCGGAAATCAGCATATATTTACAAATAAGATTATGTAAATTTACAATAAAATTACGTAAATATATGCTGATTTCCGGTAAACCAACAAACTTGCTGTTGTTTTACAGGAAAAGACTGTATAATTAAAATAACGGCAATATCTTGTAATTTCAAGGGCTAAAAAACCTGTAGTTTTACAGTTATTTTTTACAGTGTATATCAAAAATGTATTTTCAAAAGTTTAATGTTGAATTTAATCATCTTCAGTTCAATATAAGAAGTATTAGCAGAAACAGGGGAAAAAATGTTTCTCTTCGCTCTCACTCCTATAGTTCCCACCATGTCGGGCAAATTTGTACACAACTATATTTTCTAGTACACTTGATAATGACTCGTCAGTGCGATTCGCCGCGCCATGACGGTCGGCTCAATTCGGAAGTACTCGGCCGTCGATGATACGAATGTTTCCGCGAAGCCCTTGGGAGATACTTAGTACTCGGGAGAGTTGTCGCGTCTAGACCACATCGGCACCGGCGTGGGCAGGCCGTGACGTTCATTATCATGACCGACCGTTCGACTGAAAAACATTTGAATCCATATAACCCTCGGCCCAGAAGGCGTTTGACGTAGATGATTTTGCTACACAATCACAGAAAACAAAGAAAAGAACATTATTGTTAATTTTAGAAAATGTCGTAATGAAACTTTACAGCTGAAGATGATTAAATTCAACATTAAACTTTTGAAAGTACATTTTTGATATGCAAACATCGATCATCTTGTTATACAATCACAGAAAACGAAGGAGATGGACTCCATTGTTAATTCAAGGAAATGTCATAACACAAATTTACAGTTAAAGGTACCATTTAGCATTCAACTTTTGAAAATAACATTTTTAAAAAGCAGTCCAGTCAATGCCAATAGGATTATGAGAAGCTGGATTATTCATGGAATTCCATATGGAATCCCTATAATTTCACTCATAATGATATGTATGATTTCGGAGTGAATCGTCCATCCCAAAAGTTATTTGATATAGCGCCTTTTCCTTGCTGTTACAAAGCGCTGCACACACTGCTCAATATCTCTGGGCCAATTAAACAATTAAAAAAAAAAAGAATCACCTCACAGAGACCAGTTGGGCCCAAACGATCAACATGAATTCATTTGTTACTATAAAAAAGTTGTATCCGTTAAAAATTGATTAAGACATTTTTTTCTTTATTTCTTTTTTTTTGGTGTGTGGTATACATGACAAGATACTGTAATAACAATACAGGAGAAAGACCAGAGACAGACCATTTCAGACCTAAGAAGGCCAAAGCTATAGAAGGTCTAGGTCGCATATGGATGTTATGATGAGATGTTATGACGTCTGTTTTGTCCGTCTAACAGAAGCGGCTTGTTTATCATGCTCAAAATGTTCAAAGCATCAAAGAAAGAAAAGTATTCACAACGGCATCCTAACACAGCTTACTTTACATAAATATACATGACTTGTATAGCGTTAGGATAGAAAGTTTCACTTCATGAAAATTGATGCTTATTAGTTATGAAAAAGGGGGAAAAAATACAGTTAAACTAAAACAAAGGAAACATAATTGTGGATTTTTCGTTTGCACGCAGAGAAATTAGTGTATGTTCAATGATGTTAAGACGGATACATGACATGGTTTTAAAATGCGACATATATTCATTAATAACCAATACTTTTAGTCGATTTCAGGATTTTTAGATCTAGATCTAGATTTAGATCTAGATGGGTGCTCTATTTTTACCTGACTGCTAAGAACGCATTTGAATGCCTGTAAGTGAGCAACCAGGGGACCGACAGCTTTAAGTCCTCTCCAAGGGACTTGGTAGTGAGGATCAATGCCTTACCAAAGGGCACTTGCGCATCCACTTGGTTTCGAACCCGGGTCCTCCCAGTTACGTGACCACTGCTCTACCACTGA